>JAHXMU010026316.1:1687315-1754250 GCA_019455685.1 Philornis downsi | reverse complement strand
AAGCGCCAATGTGATACGAAAATGGATCAGAATGTTCGAAACAACCGCCTCAACAGTACCAATTACGGTTCGTGGTCGCCCAATTTCTGCACGATCAGTCGACATTGTAGAGCGTGTTCGTGTTTCAGTTCAGCGAAATCCGCAACAGTCAACACATAAGAGAAGTCAGTCTTTGAATGTCAAAAAAACAACTTTACGACGAATTTTGAAACGTGATTTGCATTTGAAGGCTTATAAGATCCAGATAGTCCAAGAATAAAAACCCTATGATGGCAATAACCGACTTAACTTTGTCAATTTGATGCTAGAGCGGTTCAACAATTTCAACAACGTGATTTTTAGTGATGAGGCCAATTTTCACCTTAATAGCCATGTGAACAAGAAAAATTGTCGGTTCTGGTCCGAGACTAATCCCCGACGCTTGCATGAACGTCCACTTCACAGCCCTAAGCTTGTCGTGTGGGCTGGGATAACGTCAACCGGTATTATTGGACCATACTTTTTTGAGGACGAAAGAGGTCATGCGATGACGGTTAGAGCGAACAATTATTGCAACATGCTAGCAGACTTTTTGGTGCCAGCTTTGCAAGAACTTCAAGGCAATACCTCGAGGATTTGGTTTCAACAGCATGGGGCCACATGTCATACGGCTAGGGTATCCATAGAGCTGCTGCAAAATGTTTTTCCTGGAAAACTCATTTCGAAAAGGGGGGATATTGAATGGCCCCCACGTAGCGCCGATCTCTCTCCATGCGATTATTTTCTATGGGGCTACCTCAAATCGGATGTCTACGAGAATAATCCGACCAATTTAGAGCAGTTGAAGAGGAACGTTATTCTGGAGAGTAACAAAATACCGAGAACAACTTTTCAACGAGTTTTCCAAAATTTGCGACTTCGGTTCCAAGAGTGTCAAGCAGCCGAGGGAAGCCATTTGGACAACATTATTTTTAAGTCTTAAAAATTCCCATGCTTCTACTTTTTAAAAATACAAATATATTTTTCAAATGTTTCGTAGTTTTTTTTTTAATTGAATATTTAAACCGCCAACACCCTTATGGCCCACCCTGTATCTGTAGCCACAAGACAATACGACGTAAATGGAGTTAGGACCAATATCGAGTTTATGCGATATTATTATTGTGTTATTTTTGACTCACATTTGCATTCAATTCTCATTTCATTCGATGTAGTTCTCATAGCTAATAGTAATTTTTCAAAATAGCGATTTTTGAAGAATAGCTCTAAATATTCATATAAATAAAAATTGTTTGTTGTTATTATTGTTTATGTTCTGATCACACATGTTGGCATCTAAGCATGATTTCAAAATTTCTTATATTTCGGAAGTTAGAGCAATTTCCTATGGGAGCGTTTTTTTTTGAAACCCGTTAATATTTAAAAACGATAAATTCCGAGTTGAGTCATTTTTCTTTATAAGCAGAACTATTATCCACTACAGGGTGGCACACCAATTGTGCTACAATAAGATAACCTTTAACTTTTGTTTAATCAATGTACTTCATTTATTTTTTTATTGTACAGATAATTCAATTTTATTTCATATAACTAATTGATTATGAGGGTGGTCCCAAAACTAGCCGACCTGGCGTATAGATGGTACTTTACTTTGGTGAAAACGGCAACTTCATTAAACATATGCTTTGAATTTCAAGTTGTCACATTAATTAGTATTTTTATTTGAGCCATCAAAATTAAACGACCTCACTGAATTTGTAAACTTGGAAATTGGTTACCGTTATATAAGTCAATATTTCCATTTGAAAGGTCTCAGTCCAACCAATATTAAAGTTGAGCTAAATTGTACTCTGAGGGAGTCTGTGTTGGCCAAAACGAACACCAGAGTGGTCGACCAACTGAGGTGTCCACGCCAGACATGGTTAAGAAAATCCACAAAATTGTATTGGAAGATCGTTGGCTGAATATGCTAATTTATTGCACCGTTTAAGTGATGAAATTATGGGAAAAGGCAGCATCTAGAGAAAAGGAAAGTGTTGTTTCATCAAGACAATGCTCCAGTTAACACATCCACTACTGTGATGGTCAAAATTAAATTTCGAATTGCTTTACAACGCACCTTATTCGCCAGATTTACTATTTTCTATTTCCAAACTTGAAAAAATGGTTCGGTGGTAACAAATTTGCCAACAATGAAGAGGTGGATTCTGTGGTTGATGGCTATTTCAAGGAGTTTGACAGTTCTTACTTTTGAATATTGCTGGAAAAAGTGTATCGAGCTAAAAGGAGGTTATTTTGAAAAATAAAGAAAAATTGTCCCAACTATTTTGTGTCTTCTTTGTTAGGTCGGCCAGTTTTGGAACTGCCCTCGTACACCATAGATGACATCTATGCTTATTCACGCATATACAACACCTGACCAGAAAATTATTCATTACGGGATCGCGCCAATTATTGTTTTAATAGATTGTTTCAGTTCAGTCAAATTCCTTAGTTTCATTTTGTACACCTTTTGCTATGCAATCGTGTTTTCAGCACGATTCGTGCGCCAAAAAATATTTCTAGACATATGTTGCGTTCTAAATAGGCACTATTCGTTTTTTGAAACCAATAAATTGGTTTTTCTCGTTTACAGCCACTTCTTAATGCTTGAGAAGGCTGCAGTAACATACCACAATTTTCGAGCATTAATGTCAATATCATCACGGTACACACGTAACTTGGTACTTTCATTAAAGATTATGTCAGTCGCGTTTATCGCAGCTTGTTTTCAATATCGCCTCCATAAGTTGGTTGAAGATGTCACCCCTTGAAGGCCTCATTTGCTCCAGCAAAATCTTTGCTCATCCTCACTGAAGACTTCTAGTCAGACATTTCTGTTTCGCAAATACGTATCTGATTAAAAGGGACGACAAACCCAGCCATGACTTAAAGTAATTCGATGTAGCAAAATCAGTTTTATAGTCGACGAAAAATCAGTCTATTTGTCCTGGGATTTCTACAGAATTTACCGTAGTGAGAAAATGCGGTAAGTTGATGCATTACTAGGTCAATGATAACGCGGGTAGAGCTCAATCAATCATTCTCAATTAATCAAATCCGGAAGAACACGCTTTAGTATTCCATGCTGTGATTAAAAGAAATGTATTCTTCGATAACTTTTGCCTGTATTGCTCCCTCCATATCTGCGGCACATTTTGTGTATCCATGTACAGATATATTTTTTTTATATAATTTTGGGGTTTCTCCTTATTGCTGTATACTCTCTTTTTCTGTTTCTATTCTTTCGTTTCCAAAGGTATTCTTCCATAGCGTCGCAATTGGCAATTGCAGTTATTTTTGTTTTTTTTTTTTTTCTTTTAATAAATTTTGGCTTCTTTGGCAAGCTATGGCATGATTTTATATTAGCAGCTGTCCGTACTAGTCGACACAAAATTATATTGCCTATGGCGACATGTGGTTAATATGACGCATTTTGTCTTCGAATTTTTTTTTTTTTAATTTTTGTTACCAGAATGTACCGTTCATGTGCTTTCAATACAAAACTGATCAATTGGCAGTCATAATAGATGCAATATTTTCATTATTGACAAAAATAAATGTACCGGAAACTCCTGAAAATAACATACTTCATTCACTGCCAAAATTGCCAGGGCTTCCAATCCGAATGCCAAAAAATAACTGGTTAATGTAGACCATAATTTGTATAGCGTAATATAATGACGGCCGTGCACACTGTGGTAATTCACAAATCTTGCTAGAAAAAATTTTAAAAAAATGTCTGGCAACATTCCTTCTGATCGTTTAACGAGCGTCTCAATACAATAGGTAACTGTAAATCAGTTTTTGTTTGCTTGTTTTTAACTCTGATTAGGAAAAAAAGTAGTGGAATTAAAGTAAAATACAATTTGAAAAGTTAACATTTCGTTTTGGATGTTCTGCAAATGAAGTGGTTCGATGTTTCATTTTCTCATGTAAAATGAAGTTTGAAAAGAAGAAGAAGAAGAACAGCTGATATTGACTTGAAAATAAAATTTAGTTATTAAAACTACTATTTGTGATTTTTTGTGCATAAAATTAAAGGATAAATAAATAATAAGGACAAATAAATAAATAAAGGATAAATAAATAATGAATGCGGTGTTAGTGTCCACTGTATACCAAACCAATGAATACGCAAGTAAAATTACAAAGGCGAATTTTGCGGGATCACTCAAATCCTCTGGATATGGGCGACACTACGTAAGTACATACATGTATGTACTTAAGTACATTCAATATACTTTTAATAAAAACTATTAGGTTTTTACAAAATTATCGCATCAACAAAGATGCATTTCGTAACATTTTACATTGCATAAAATTGAGACTGTCCAAGTCATTCATTCCGGCAGAACTACAGCTTGCTGCCACATTAAGATTTTTAGCAGAAGGAGGATTTCAACGAGGGGTCGGAAAAGACACTAATATGGCCTTAGCACGGAGCACCACCTGCAAAATTTTAAATCGAGTGCTTATTGCTCTAGAAAAATATATTTGTCCTGGGTGGATTAAATTGAAAATGACAGTTGATGAACAAAATTTGTCTAAGCGCCACTTCATGCAAAAATTTGGTATTCCCGGTGTAGTAGGATGCATTGATGGAACTCACGTGGAAATTACTAAGCCGCAAAAAGATTCCACAATTCTTCCAATTTTACATGATCCACTTTTTCCAGGTCTGGATTGTTTTGCATAAAACGTAGCATTATTGCATCCCGTGTTGTATTCTTGCGTTTTCCCCTTCAAACAAGGACAATTTTTATTCAACCAAAGAAATCTGACCACTTTTATTAATTATACTTTCATGTTTACTTGCAAACATTTTTGTTTCACAATAAAATTTCAAAGTATTTTTAAACCACTTCTTTTTGCCTAAAAGTAGTTTCTAGAACAATGCAATTCACTACGATTTGATGTTCGAAAACAAAACAGAAATGAAAAGTAAAAAGTAAAATTCAGAACACCCAAGTGTCAAATTGAAGTGATTACAACTACTTCTACTTCAAAGTAGAATCTGGAACATACCTGAATGACTTTGTTCTATAATTAACAAGTCTACGGTGATCTTATTGTCATAATTTTTTTATTATTATTAATCTTTATTTCAAGAAAATATATTACAATTTTCATTTAAATATTTCCATTGTAAGTATTAAAAAATTTTTTTTTGTAAGAAGTTCAGAAAGTGCAAAAAATAAAATATTTCCTTTTTTCAAGTAGAGTTAAAGCTATTTATTCCGGATAGTTCCGGTGTAAATCTATATTTTGGTTAATCTTTCAAGTATTCGCTTTAAGGTAAATCAAAAACATCTTGCGCATTTTTGCGACTGCCATACATTTTTTTCACTTTTCTAGTATGACTCTTTCGAGAAAGGACAATTTTTGAAGAATGGATAAAAATTCCCAAAATACATCGCAAAGACGCCTTATTGACATTAATAATGATTAGATATGGTCTTCAAGATACACCAGAAGTATATTATGCCAGTTAGCGTCCATAAAATCCTATTTCAATGAAAAGATATTATAAGGTCTTGCATTCTTCCTATAGGACAGCTGTCAGAAGAAGCTCAAGAAGCAAGAAATAAGGATACGAGGATATTTAGAGAGTTGTTTACGAGAAAAACATTGAGAATAGACACAAATACAGGTCTTTTCAATCAGCTATTAATTTCTTCAGATTCTTTTATCGCAGGTTTGCGTCACACTCTGTTTCGTGTTCGAAGTTTGATCACAAAAGAAGTTTTTTCATTATTATCTGTTGATGCTTTCTAGGAAGAAGAATCTTTTAACGATGCATATGAAATTGACTAAATTAAAATCTCTATATGTATTTATGTGCTTTAGCTGTATTATTAATGTAATAAAGCAAAAAAAAGTGAATAAAACAATTACTATTAAATATTTATTAAAAATATTAAAAGTATTTTAATACTAAAAATGACTACATCCGACTCTTTACATAAAAACTCACCTAATAATTTTATTATATGATTAATTAGTTGCATTCAACGTAAATATTAGTATATACATATATAACTACAAATAATCTCAGAGCATGTATTTAAGAAACTAATCTTTTATCTTAAAAATATATTTTTTGTTGGCAGTGTGAACTATTTACTTTTTGCGTCATTTTACTAAAAAAAATTTTTTTTCTAAAAAAAAGTTGATTTTTTACAATCATTTATAAATTTGAACTCATTTTTTGTTTAATACATAAGTGAGAAGTGAACTCTACGCAATTTATTAATTTTGTCCAGTTACATTTGTGATCTACCTCACTGTGCCGCGGCCCGATGGTTAGTACACGCAACTATCGTTCACATGACCACGAGTTCAATCCCGCATATAGCCACCAATCACTATTTGAGCGGCGGTCACCTCGATGTGTCTGATAAATACTTGGGGCAGTTGAGTAATCGATAAATCCGATGAAAAGATGAAAAGACCAAACCTTTACATGCACATATGGTCAAAATAATAAGTACACCTTTTATTTCTAAGGGCTCGTAGACGAAAATTTATTTAAATTAAAAGAGAAAAACAAATACTAATTGTTTTTACAACAGAAATAAAATAAATACTAAAACAATAACAAAAAAAATTAAAACTAAAATCAGTATTTTTCAAAAAGTAAGAAATTAATAAAAAAAAAAACCATTGGACAAAATACTAAGTACATTTAGTTAAAATAAGCGAAAAAAGTAAAAAATCAAGTTTTTTCTGCTAAATTGGCTGAGTTTCGTTAAAAGCCGGTATATCCACCTTTATTTTCAATTATTTTGTTGGCTCTTTTTGGCATGCTGGCAATAAGCTTCCTGCAGGTTTCTTGTTGTATTTTATACCAAGTTTTTTGAGCAAAATTCCATAACTGATCCTTATTTTTAATAACCTCCTTTCCAATTCTTCGTTTCAACTCTTTCCAAAGATTTTCCATTGGAATTATGTTCTTAGATTGACTTGGCCAATCAAGAAGAGCAACATTATTATCTTCGAACCAATCCTTTACCAACTTAGAAGTATGCTTCGGATCGTTATCCTACTGGAATGTGCATCTAAGAGGCATACTTTTCACAGCATAGTTCATTGTATTTTCCAAGATATCTTTGTAGTGGAATCTGGTCATAGTGTGAGTAATTCGATGTATCGGACCGACACCATACCAAGAGAAACAACCCCAGACCATAATATTGCCGCCCCGGGCGCAGTCGTTTCCAAACATTCATTTTTTTTTCATCGTTCCACAAAATGTTTCGCCATTTTTTTTACCGTCTTCTCCGGACCAATTGGAATGACTTCTTGCAAACGCTTGTCTTTAAATTTTGTTTGTCTAAGCAAAGGAACTCTTCTGGCTATCCAACCTGGTAAATGTGCTTCTTGTAGTCTACGACGAACTGTTCGCGATGAAATTATATTTCCAATTTCTGCTAAAATCGCTCTTGAAGACACAAACGGGTCCTTCTTCGCAAGTGTTACAATACGGATATCTGTTGTTTTTGATTTTTTTTGGGTCTTCCGCGAGTTTCGACGGGCTTTTAGGCTTTGTACAAAAAATAGTGACCGATTCATAGTTTCTGCTATAGAACGAAGACTTTGGCCACTTTCTCTTAGTCTTGAAACAATTTTTCTCTCCTCCGGAGAACAATGACGTTTTCGACCCATGGCTGATTTTTTTAGCAAAATATTTTGTTATGAATAAAGATAAACAACAGTAAAATAAATAGTAGCCTTTCCAAAAAGACTACAGTAGTAGTATACATATTTACTATTTTGACCAAGTACTGAAATCACAGCTGAACAAAACTAACTCACAATGAAAACAACGGGGAAGCCCCAGTTTTGTTTTTACTCCTTAAGGCATTACCATATTAAAGTTTATTTAAATAAAAAAGAATTGCCATGCTTACTTTCCGCTAAAGTAACTAAAATTAAACATTAAGCAAAAATGTACTTATTTTTTCGACCGTATGTGCATATCAATATGTAGAGATATACGAGTGTACTGATATACATATATATGTGTGAAGAATTAAGACACTTGTCATTTAAGCGCGATTTTCAAATTCTGTATATTTCAAAATTTAGAACAAATTTCCAAATTTCGAAAATTGTTGTTTTGAAAAATTGCAATAGCTTCTAGACTACATTGAATTTTGCAATAATTGTAATAATAATAAAAACAAATAACCTCAAATTTGTCCTAACTCCACTTAAGTCATTTTTCCTTATAAACACATAAGTTATCAGCTATTTTTATATGCCCTATTATGATTTGCTATAACATTAATTATACATAAATATTCAAAAATTTGGAACTTACACATTAAAACGAAAGCGAATGCTCCAAATTCTGAATTTCGTCAGTTGATTGAAGGTTGCTGCACACAAGTTCGACAGTATAAAATATATTCACTCTTTTCTCTGACCAACTAAATAAAAAATAAAATATGCTCAAGAAGAATGTTTTTAACTAAACCCTTATGAATGTGCACTATAATAACTGAAAACTCTATTGAGTAAGACAATAGTTTATCACCATATCTCGGTGAATGTCGAAAAGTTTTGTCTTGAAAAAAAAAAAAAAAAAAAAAAAATTAAAATTACCGCACTTTGAAAGAGTACAACGGGCAAAGTAAACAGCTTCCAACATTTTTCCCGCAATTACTGCTAGATAATATTGAATATGATTATTAAACATTGGTATAGTTTTTCAATTCATGTCTACTTTTTCAGATGTTGGCCCAAAAGCGTGCCGTAATCGTATTTTGTTAGACTGTATTGTTAGCATTAAAATGGTTCTCAAACCCCGATATATTCTCAAGGACCAATGAAATCAAATCAAATCCAAATCCTTCAACAAAATTTTTTAATTTTTCTTTAGAATATTTTGTAAATGTTGTAAGATTTTTCATAAGCATTTAGACATTTATCTATCTATATATCCAGTTCTACAAGACTCTATTACCTCAGACCACTATCTCTGAAGGTAATTTCGATTATAGGTCATTCTTCCAAGGCGTTGCACAAGTCTCACATGACTTGTTGCGATAGCTACAAACATGTTTTGCCAACCAAATGAACGTATTGTTTGCGCAAAAACAAGACAAAATGAGCCCCAGAGCAACTCTCAAGTGGCAAAATTCCATCCATCATCACCATATCTCGGTGATATTGTACGAAACAAATCGTCCGCATCCGTCTCCTACCTACCATTTGACACTCTGTCTCTACGAATTAATAAGTTTCGACAGAATTATAGTATCTGCCTTTTTGGCAGATTGCCCAAAAGGGGAAGGAAACACGCAATATCGGGGTATCCGTTCAGCTTTGTCACACGACATTGTGTTGTATTTTGGTCGACTGTGCTGATGGTGGGCTCGCGGCGGGTGGTCAGTGTTGTGACGTGAACTTTTCCGTTTTGTTTAATTCGCATTTTAAATGAGTTTTCCAACGCCATAAATTAGGATGACGAGCAGACGTCCCAGAATGTTCGTTAAGATGCAGGGAACTCATTTCGTATCACGTGAAATATATTTATAAACATTAAAATCAGCTGAATTTGTATTATTTTTAGTGTGTTTGTTGCAATGACGGAATTTTCAATATTTTTTCGAAATCGAATGGAATGGAATGAATAAATTTTTTATTGGTGATGTTGTTGAATTCGAGTTAAAAATATGAGGCAATCGAACACATTAGCAATTATTGACTCAGCACGGGGAGAGCGCATTCGTGGTAGACGTTTTGTAAGTCATTTCAGTGTCATTGTTGGAGGGCAGTTAACCCATTGGTCGACTGAAGGTGCCTCAAAGTTGTCTAAGAACATGGAATATTGATGTTAAAAGCCAGTTTCCGAACGGTGAATGAATGAATAGTCTATGAACGAATGCTTTGGAAACAGTGTTCTTACAAAACCTGTGGAAGTTTCCATCAACTATTAAAATTTTCAAAAGAATTATTCGTTGTATAGAAAATTATTATTATAAAAAATGAGATGCAAGGGAATTAAAAATGATCGAATGATTTTCCAAATTCAACTATTTGATTCCAATATAAAGATGCATTTTTATCCAAAAAGATGCCGAAGCTAAAGGCGATTGCCGGATATATAAAATATTTTATCTGCAATAGGAACCACTAAGGCGTCCTATTCGAAGTACATTTTGTCATAAAAGTACCGGGAATTGTTCGATAAAAAAAAAATAAAATATTTATTTTTTATTCAAATTTATTTTATTATGACATTTATTATTTATGACACCGAATAATCCAATCATCAAAACATTTTTAAAACCATTTTCCGGGATATTCTCGCCATGAGTTCTTTTTTATATCTTCTATAAACTGGAATATGTTGACTTTTGGAGAGAGAAAAATGTCAAGCGGAGTCCTATCTAGTTCGATAATATTTCTTGAGTTTTTGGCCACACATTCTTTCAAAATGACAGTCTTGTGAGATGGAGCAACATAGTGATGCAAAATCTATGAATTTTCTTCTCATATACCTGGCATATTTTGACAAATTTTTGCCCCATAACACCCAAATAATGTTCTTTATTCACTGCCTGATCTTCTGCCAAGATTTCTGAGCGTAGAAAATCGCGATAATCAAAAAAATAACATTAACCTAATTATTCTAAAACTTTTTCACTGGTTTACATTTAAAAATCGTAAACTTGTGTCTCATTACCAGTTGTTAACCATTCTAGTATGCGATCTCCAGCGGCCTTTAAATTTTTAAGAAATTTCAGGTCTTTCGGAAGCAGTCGAACGGCAACGCGATTCATACCCAAATAATCGTGTAAAATGGTACGAATTGATTCGTGACAGACAAAAAGTTCAGCAGCTATCTTTCCCAAATTGAAATTACGATTTTCGGTCTTCATTCCCATCACTTTATCGATTTTAACCTCAGTTCAAGGCGTTGATGGCCGACCAGAGCTAAGCAAACCATCCACCAAATCTCCACCGCTTTTGAATGCACTGTACCACTCATGTGAACGTGATTTTGATAAAGTCGATTCACCCTAGATCTTCTGTAACACTTTTAACAATTCGCCACTCCAAATTGTTTACAGAGACACTATCAGAGTTTGTTGTGGCGAATTGGAGAAGAAACGCAGAAAACCGGAGACTAATATTTTTATCTGCATGCAACGCCCAATTAATAATATCGTAATTCCTATTGAAGTCGCCACCTAAGTACGAGGGCGGTCCCTAGACACAAAAAACACAACAAAAGTTGGGAACAATTTTCTTTATTTTCCAACATATACTCCTTTTAGCTCGAGGCACTTTTTCCAGCGATGTTTAAAAGCTTCTATACTCTGTTTATAGTAAGAACTACCAAACTCCTTAAAATAGCCATCAACCGCAAATTCCACCTCTTAGTTGTTGGCAAATCTTTTACCACCAAGCCATTTTTTCAAGTTTGGAAATAGAAAATAGTCCGAAGGAGCTAAATATGGTGAATAAGGTGCGTGATGAAGCAATTCGAACTTTAATTAATTAGTTTTAATCATCGCAATAGTGGATGTGTTAACTGGAGCATTGTTTCGATGAAACAACACTTTGTTTTTCGCCAGATGCGGCATCTTTTCCAATATTCGCCATTGATGGTTTTTCCTTTCTAAAAATAATTGATAAAAATAATCGCATGTGTATCCCAAAATATCCGCCCAAAACATCCAAAACAGACGCTCCCGTCTTAGCCTTCTTTGAACACGATTCTCCCATTCCACTCCACGGTTTTGAATGTTTCTTTGTCTCAGGTGTGAAATGATGGGCCCATGTCTCATCTATGGTTATAAATCGACGCAAAAATTCGGTTTTATTGCAGTCAAACATTGCCAAACATTTTACTAAAACATCTTTACGACGCTGTTTGCGCTCTATTGAAAACAAGCGCGGCACAAATTCTGCGCACAGCTTTCCGATCTTCAAACCTTCGGTCAATATACGATGTATAGCACTTTTTTAAATGCCTATCATTTTAGCTAGCTCATGCACCTTCAGTCGACGATCATCCAATACCATATTGTGGATCTCCTAAACAGTGTGTGGCATGGACACCTCAATTGGTCGACCACTATGATGATCGTCTTGGCAGCTCGTACAGCCCCGTTTAAACTCTGCTACCCAATATTTTAAAGTCGCAAACGAAGGAGCAGGCTTCCCCCGAGTAGAATCTTGTTTGACTTTTAATATTGGTTGGACTGAGACCTTTCAAATGGAAATATTGAATTACATAATGATAACCAATTTTTTCACGTTTACTGAGATCGTTTACATTTGATGACCCAAATAAAAATACCAAACAACGTGGCGCCTTGAAAGGTAGAACATATGTTTTATAAGGTCTCCACTTTTCACCACAATACTTATTTTCTTTCATTTGCATTACTAGTAGCAAAGTAATGGCAGGTGATAATCCCATTCAACAGAAGTTACGACGGTCGCGTAGTAAGTGCGAGATGAGTCGATTTGAGACTCAACTTCCCCACGTTGCATACCTATGAAGCCACGACAAATAATTTTTGCATCATCTCAATTCGTACGACTGGTAACATTGCGGTTGAAAATGTTTATATTTGCTTTCTTTCTGCGAGGGTTTGCAACAAAATGGGTTAATTCCTCAACGACCTTTGGAACACGTAACTGACACCCTTCCAGCTCCCTTCAATTAAGTCGCCCTCTCCCCTAAATTTGCGGTTGGTGACACCACAAAATACGTTGTGACGTCAATTGACCAACGAAATTCCTATTTCTATATATTTGTACCACTTACTATGCTCTGTGTAAGTGTGCTACTCCATTAGGAGGCGGTCGGACATTTTGTTATACACAATAAACGAACGAATTGTAAGTGACGGCTCTAAAAATAGAATCAAAGAAGAATAGCCCAGATGTATCGTTGGTGTTAATGGCTTTGTTCAGGAGTTTATTTGCCTCCTAAAAACAACGACAAATAAGTGTCGACATTACTTTAAGGTTCATGGACCCAATTTTGTTTATTTGCTATTTCTAACTGGCAATAGAATGTTTAACCTTATTGTGGACGCAGAAGAGAGAAGGTGTTACAGGGTTCAACAAGATATTTAACGGCCAACCGAGAGGCTGTTTTGGTAAATAGCAAAGTTCAGATGATGAAAAAATCAATTTTTCACTTAAATAAATAATACTGAGCGTAGGTAGACAAATGCTCTTACCATACAATCCGCATACATACTTTTACACTTAACATATACAATGGCAATTTAGTACAGTTTTAGCATTTATCTGTATGCTTTTATACGAATAAGAGACGAGCCCCCTTTCTAAAACTGGAAATAAAACGCGTTGACTATAATATGGGTTGCTGATTGGCGAAGGGGTAGCTAGCGGTTACAAAGGGGAACAAGTAGTACGCGGGCAAATTATATATGTACATGCAAAATTGTATTGAGTTTGAAGAGATGATTTATGTATGTGGTGTGGAATTTGTGTAGAGAGCATTGAGATACAAGTTGGATGTTATACTCGCGCAAAAAGAGAAAGAAGTTTGTGTATGAAACCAGAGATGGCATTTGCGGTAAACGATTTGCAGACAATTATTCTCGCCTATCAATTAGAAAATTTGTGAATGATAAATATACGTAGAGCAAAAGTTCGAAGTTTACATATCGATAAGTAGGTGATTCAAAAAATTCTCCTTCTAAAGCTTGATATGTCGGAATGAAAGCAAGGTTTCTTTTTTTTTTTTTGCGGGGAAAGGGCTGTTTTTGGTTTTTAGTAATTTTTCAAAATATACTGAAAGAGGCCAGGTTTCGGTTCTTTTCGGAATAAATAAACCTCTCCACAAAATTCGTTTTTAGTGTTATTATTTTTAACAGAAACATGTAGACAATTATTCTCGCCTATTAATTAGAAAATTTGTGGAAGATAATAAATATATATTAGGTAGGGCAAAAGTTCAAAGTTTACATATCGATAAGTAGGCGATTCAAAAAGGAGTCCTTCTAAAGCTTGATATGTCGGAATGGCTTAGTAATGGGCTGTTTTTGGTTTAGTAATTCTTCGAAATAGACTGAAAGAGGCCAGTTTTCGGTTTTTTTCTGAATAAATAAACCTCCCTACAAAATTCGTTTTTAATGTTATTATTTTTACTAGAAATATGTACGAATTCAAATAATTCTCACATCAATGAAGCCTTGTAGCGGCTTTCAGTACAATAAGCCAGCAGACGAAATGCCAGTGAGTTGATGTCGTTTCGTTGGTTGCTTTGGAATCGTGCGACTCATTTTCTCAACACTGTATAATTCTGTACATCAAAAAGTACACAGTGCATACCGAAGTCTTAAAGGTGTGCTTGTTGCCGTTCTTTTAAAGATGGAGAGTTTATAAAAAAATCTTTGCTACAACAAATTTCAGCAAAAGAAATTTAAAAAGTTCAGAACTAATAATTTGTTAGTTATTATTTTTTTTAACACAAAAGCACAAATACGATAGCCTACGAATAACTGGTCATGTATGCACGCTGTTTTTAATTATCGAATTTAATTTAAAAAAAAATATGTTGTTTCCAAATATAGATTTACGAATTTACTCTTTCTATTGTAAGATTTTTGAATGAACCGATTGCGACCGATATAAGAATCTAAGAAATTATGGATTAAATGGGTCATTTGCATAGGAGAAGAAGAAATGTGATTAATATTTATCCCGATTTCCTGGGAAGTGAAAAATTACGAGAAATGGCATTCTCTATCCTTGTGCCATTTCCATTCAATGAAATACATCCAGCTCTGATATTTTAATCTACAATATTTTTGCTGTTGTTAAATTTGCAGAGCCGCTAACAAAACCCCATGACACGAAGCAACAACAATTTCATAGATTTTGTCACAACTGGAAACTCGTACGCAAATGTGAGCGTGTGCGTGTTCACGCAAATGTGTGGGGGTTTCATACGAACGCCAGAGACCAGAGAAAAAATCGGCGAGGTATTTTCTTAAATTGTGATGTTTGTTTCGTGTTGGGCAACATTCAAAAGCCGCTGGTGGAAGCGTTTAAACACTAAAAGGATCGCATAATAACAATCATAACAACAACATTGGCAGAATAGTGAAAACAACAAAAGAAACTTGAATTAAGAATATGACAAAATAGTGAAATAAGTAAAAAAAAGTGAAAATTCTTATTACCGTGACCAGTTATTAAGAATACTAAGCCTGAAAATAAGTAGAGAATAAATATAAAAAGCTCAGTGTATAGACAATAACATCAAATTTATTTCAAAATAATTTACAAAAAAAGTGAGTAAAATTTTATAAAGTGCATTAACATTTAATCATGACAACGTGATGATGATAATGACTGCTTTTGTGTGACAACGTATTAAGCGGCAAGTGTTTGTTTTGCTAATGAACAATTGTTGATTGTTTTTTTTTTCATTTATTTCTCTTATTAATTTAAAGCCAAAAACAACAACCTAACAGAACGTTGTTAGTCTCAGTGTGATAGAACGCGTGTATCTCTCAATCTCAATTTGATAACTGTTTTCATTGAATTTTTACATTACATTTTGTGTGTCAGTCTAAGGGGACACAAGGCGAAACACGAGATTCATAATGATTCATTACTTCTACTGCTGCCCCTCTTTGAGGTTCTTCTCTTCAGTGGTCGGAAAAACGTCAAAGTTGATGTTTAACGTCTCTATATAGTCGTCGTATCCCACAAGTGTTGGCGGGGGATTGGCAACGACGTTTTGTTCTTTAGTTTTGTCGGCTGTTCAGCTGATTACAGTTTTGAAAATGTTTTGTTTCCGCTGAAACTGCTCAAACTATTTCGCTTGATGATAATGAAAAAATGTTTACTTAACAATTTTGTCCCCTCCATCTTCTTGGAGGATGTGTAAGTTCATTGCACATTGACATTGAAATGTCTAAATTGGGCGAACGCGATCTTTTAATATGCCCTCCATCATGTCTGCAATGAAAACTTTCTGGGAATTATTTGGCTGCATTGAAATTTAAAAGGAGAAAAGAAAAAAAAGATATATATATATATGTATATATAAATATGTATATATGTGGCGCATAAGTAACGTTAACGGCGACTATATTGAATGCGTTCTTGTGCATCATTTGGTTTTAATTCAATACTTGCTTGCACTCGAGCAATGCGCGAGGTATTCCAACACGCGGAAGATCACAGACAGCCCCTTGTTGCCCAAATCGCTGAAACAATCGGTAAATTGCTGGAGCGTTAGGATCATTTCAAACATGAAAGAAATTTCGATATGATCTTTGTGTCTGAATAATCGAGTGCTGACTTATTTATGCGCCACCCTATATATACATACCCCTTATATACATATATTTCATCCTCCTCAATTTCATCCTGATAGGCCGAAAGACCTATTTAAAATGGAAATAACCATGGGCTATAGAATCAAATAGATTCGAAAGACATGCTTAGTTCGTGTGCTATCTTTCTTACATTGGAAGGAAATTATCGTCGGTCAAACTGTCCTTTGATTCCGGTGATATTTGGACTCTACAGTGAAACTGAAGATCACAAAAGATCAACAAAAAATTTGATATAATTGATATATTTGATATAATTGATATAAATTCTTTCCTCCATATTTTCATTCATTACAAAAATCAGGCTTCGACAGGCATAATTAATTCCTGTAAAAAAAAAACAAATTCCCTTGTATCTCATGAGTGAACTTACACACATTCTATTTCTAGACTCACTCAAAGAGACCTCAGTTTGAGAAGCATTCAATAGACTTGTCGATTACTCGGCTACTCAGCGACAGTTACGCTGAAATAATGGCAGTTGGCTATATGCAGGATTAAACCCGGAATCATGCGAAGTACTAACCATCGTGCCATGGCTGAAACTAGGCACCATAACTAAGGACAATTGTACCGGCCTGTGAAAGAAATTTCATATATCCGGCAGTTCAAATATCTGTCCTAACACTTTTTTTTGACAGACTGTATATGCGCCAGAACAATTCACTTATTGCGCAGTAGAGTACATTTTTCAGTTTGTATGTCTATTTGTCGATTTGTTTCTAACAGCTTGAAAACCTCGTCTGAGATCACACATAATAAATGTATGCTTCATTCGTCCTAAAAATTAGTATCCATCTAAGCATTTTTGCCTGCGTGCCTGTTAAATGCCTCATAGGACCGAAAACGCTTGAGCTAAGTGGCTGAAATCTTATAAAAATAATACCTCATACTTATAGCCAGGGAAGTGGGAAAACATGCTTTACACGTTCATTTATTCAGAATTGTACTCATAAGTAGTAAAAATCGGTCAATTGAGAAAATAACCTGTCCGTAAGAATAATAATGAATCTTCCACCGAAACGATATGCATTGTCACTGTTGTTATTTTCAAAAATTTTACAATTTATTGATTAATTATGCATGATACTTGACATTTGGGGAAAGAGCCATCCCATTAAAGAGCCAACCATTAATATGCCTTTAAGATTAATGCTGTCTAATTTTTTACTGAAATAAAAAAGGTGGGTAAAGTCTGCTGGCCAAATCTTGTTGAAATTTGATAAAAACTATATTTTGTAGAGGCGATAATACGTTTATATGGGGATTCATTCATTCTTGACCCAAACACAAAATATGTAGCAATTTTTTTTTTTTAATCAGTCAGTACTTTGGTTACAAGAATACATGGGCAGACGGACATCGCCAAATCGGAATTAGAATTTGTTTCTAAATCAACATACTCTGAACCATAACGTGGTATAGGTTATAAAAGTTAGCAGATATAAGGACTAAGTCGATTCTTTTGAAGAAATTGTACTTTTTCACTATTTTTTTCAAAATTTTCGACCATTTTCGTTAATTAAACGGAACGCACAGTGATGATGGCAGACAAGGAACGGAACTATTTTAATTTAAGTATATACGGCATCGGTGTATTTGTGACAACTGCTAGGAGAAGTAAAATATGTGTGTAAAAAAAATATGATTTCCACTGAGAGATGAATATAACGAATATACTAAGTATGAGAACGAATATACACGTTAGCTATAGATGTCCACAATAGACCGCAACTCTGGGCGATATAAGTTCAGTTGGAAAAATTTTACCATTTTTTTAATTTAATTTTTCTATTATTTTTCTGACATTTTTGCCCTTTTTGTTAATTATAATTAGTACACGGTGTTGATGACAGATAAGATATGTTTTTGTGAAGCACACTCCACCAAATTGTTGATGTTATCATTAAAAAATATTAATACGATTTTTCGCTGGAATACGAGCTAATACATCAACGATAAATACATCGGTTTAGCACGTTTTCCAGCCTATTTCTTATTATTTTTTAACTACAATGTCAATAATTTGGCAGTGCTTCACAAAAAACTATCATACATGGGCAAAATTTGTACAGTTAGAAAAACTTACCATGCAGGAATAAATCAACCTCTGATTTTTTCGATATTTTCCATATATTTTTTTTTTATAAATTAATTATGAATTAAAGTTACCATGCGGTGTCAATCGATAGATACGGAAAAGAATGATACCAGTTCCTATACTTTTCAATAAAACTGCTCTAATTGTACACATGGTTATTGAAATACACTAAAAAAAAATTCGATATACGAATAGGAAACGAGCCAAGTCAATGTACTCGTAATATATATGACAAAATAATATTTTTACCATGCCCCCCATTTAGTCGCTGGATTTTATAAAAGTTTCGATCCGGACGAGTGGCCTATCCCTCTTTCTGCTATCTAATTGTTTAGGCTCTTAATTCGACAGTGCCAAATCAGTATTCATCAAATTTGAAGTGCGTCAAACTTGCAGTATATTTCACAATAATTTCCTGGAATAATGATTGTTAAAATTTCGACAATAAATAAAACGGTCATAGTCTGTTGACATTGCCATTCAAACGCTGACGGTGAAGAACGCTTGTACCAAACCTTTTTAAGAGTCGAATGCCCTTTAAAAGTTGCTAAGGTCATCGCATAGCTGCTAATCTTGCTATCAGGTGCAAACTAATGAAAACAAAAGTTAATTGATATGCATTCCATTTCCATACTTTGAATGTTATCAACGTATCAGTCTGTCTGTACGTATGTATTCTTACTATTTCCATAGTATTCTTGTTATTCTTGTTAATATGTAGTGAAATTCAATATAAACGTGAAAAAACACATGCTTACGTATTTTCCGCAAAGTGACACAACAGCAATCGCGCTGTGTTGAGCTCCTTCACCACCCGCCTCCGGTTCTTGCCCTACACTCCCGTGCCAAAAGACGCATACATACAGGAATCGAAAAGGCTGTCTGTTTCAAGAGTGCATTAGTTAGCTGGCTACAACTAAACGATAAAAAAAAACCAATTATATAGAGGTACTCACAGACACATCAGACAAAATACTTATAAGACAAAAACGCTAATGTTAAATAAATATGTATAGAAAATAAACGCAATAATTTTTGCTAATAATACAAACTATTTTCAATTTTCATTTCAGTTTACCATAGAGTATTTAACCCAATGGACGTGTGGAATTAGACACACTTGAAAGAGGGACAACAACAGCAACTGAAGAACAAGTTATTCAGCAGCAAATTCTACGAATTGAACAGTAACAGAAACCACACCATATCGGTGAAAGAGAAACAGCAAGAAAAAATCGTCATTAACCATAAAGGAGTTGTGATTTGAATCACGTAGTACGTCAACAAACGCCTCATAATATCCGACACATACATCCCATTTTTTTTACAAGACTTGAATTGAGTCTCTTGTGTCATTGGAACGCTTTAAATACATCGAGTCCAAAGCGCATGCACGCACTCACCTTAAATAATTCACACATAAATTCGTGAATGCAAACACACATTTTTTTGTTCGTTCATCCAAGTTAATATCGTAATACAAAAGGCGGCCAAGAGACGAGCCCCGTTTTTCGATTTCGTTTTAATTCCATCCATACTCACTCATAGCAGCAAACAGCTATAGTATATGCGACGAGGACAGTCGATACAGCATAAACGAATAGAGGAATACGTGTAAGATTGCAACACGACGCAGCGCACACACCCCCCGAGATATAATAGAATACATTCCAGATACATCCAACCGACTACTACTATAGGTACAAGAGACAGCCAACAAATACAACTCGATTCATAAAGACCAACAGCAGCAAAACTGTTATACGTCGACTGTCATCATACGACATTTACGAATTCAACAGCAAAAAGTGGGCAGGTTAGTATTTATATACTTAGAACTGTGTATATGCATTACCTTAGTAGTCCTAACTTTGGTACTGGTTAGGGGGGGGGGGGGAGAGGTGAAGTGTGTAAATTTCCAGTGTAAACCACTTGTCGGAGATGACAAAGCATAAAACTCTGAGAGTGCTCTAAAATCATACTGAATGTGGCCAAATGTAAGAGATATATAAACGCATGTAAAAGAGAGTGTGCAAATAATAATAAAGTTGCCAATTCAACTAGAATAACTTTAATGAAAATATCTGATATGACCGGGGGTGGTAATAATGGCAATCGATTTTGGCGCTTTTTAACACAAAAAGTTTACAATTTTGGGATCGAAAATGGAAAAAATGAAAACCTTCCCTATTTTACAGTCCTTAAATAGTGTAAATTCTTAATATATTTGACGTTTAATAATATGAACGATCGGCAAATTTGTATTGTCGTAAGGAACGACTACGTTTTTTTTTTTCGTTAAAATAAGAGTACATTTATTATAAGACTAGAACTAGTATATCCTCCCTAAGTTTTTTAAATTTATCTGCAGTTATATGGTCTGCACGTCTTCAATCTTCAAGATAACAAAACGTTTGATCTATTATTTTTTATTTTTATTTATTTCTGGCTTGTAATTTAAAGCCTTCCGGCCAATTATAAATAAATTACAATATGCAACAATTCATCATAATAAAAATTAAATATAAAATTTATAAAAATATAATATGACATATAATAATATAATATAACATTATGATCGTTGAAGACAAAAAAAAAGTATGGAAAAAAAGACTAATTCAAAAGTTAGAAGTTAATCGGAATATAATCTTGAAATATAAGATAATCGGTATGTAATAAAGGCTGCCCACAGTTTAATTGAAAACAAAATTTTACAGTAATGTCTGAAAGTGTTGTAGAATGTGCCTTTTGTAAGAATCAGGAAATAATTTAAAACTTTTTAAATGGCTTGGTAGTAAATTGTATTACTGTTCATTCAAATGATATCCTAATAAGTCCTTAGATTTTTGATGGAGGAGAGAATTTAAATATCAATTGATGAATCGTTTGAATTAGAGGTAACACTTATTTTAACATCATTTCACTTGGAAGATGTTCGAGTTCTATGACTTGTGAACGTCAGAATTAATCACATTTTATAAATTCATATATAATCTGTTTTAAGCAGGTGCCCCAGTATGAAAAGTGTAAAACCCAAACAACTTTTACAAAGTGTCCATCAAAATCGATCTAGAATTTTCACAACATACTGGATTTGTTCGAGATGGAGATTAATGTTTCTGCAGTAAAAAAAAGTGGTTAAAAACCAATAGACTTAGAATTTGAGAAAATAATGCTCAGTCTTAATATCGAACAGAAAAACTGGACGCTGGTCGTATATATTTATGGCGCGTTAGCGCCATTCGCATGGATTTGGAATACATGTGCTGGTATTAAAAATTGTACCCTGTTCTTCTACTTTCAATAGCTTTTTTTTTAAATGAAAGTTCAGAAAAAGTAATTAAGCATAATAATAACATACATATTTGAAAAGTTTTTATACAACGAAATTTTTCTTTCCAATGTACAGACAAAATTTATTTATTTATTTATTATGACAAAATTATTTACACAAGACATTTATTATAAAGATATCTTTGATTGCTGCAGGAAATGTGCACCATTTCCATATAATTTACAATTTGGAGAAAATGACGGTTAAAAATTTTGAAAGATAAATCTAATTCATCATCAAAATTGTTAATACAATATCAAAAAGCATTATTTAGGTCCAGTATTTATATTTCTGTGTTTAATGAGCAACCCATATTCAAAATTAATAACCCAAACATTTGAGTGGAAGACGAATGTTAATCATGTAATTATTAGCCTTTGGTAAAAATATTGTTTTTAAACATTTGTTTTATTTAGTGTATTTATCCACAGCCAAAGTAATTACCCATATGGGTAATGTGTACAGTTCATTACATATTTTCTCATGTCTTTCGGTTAATCGTATACGTTTATTGTCCGTAACTATGGAAAATGCGTGTATGCCGATCGATTCCCGTAATGGTTATTTGTATAAACTCATTAAATTCTGCAGCCGGTAATGTGGCATTCATTTATTATACACATTATTATTCATTTATTATACACATATCTTAAAAAGCGAAATCAAAGTTCTGATATTTTTATAGAACGAACAAAAAATGTTAAAATTTACAGTTTGTGCGTTCATATTCCCTTTTGATTTCCTGCAATTAAGTCGCTATAGTTCACCGAAGTGATCCAAAAATGGTCACATGTCTGTACGTTAAGATCTATTCGAAACAATGTTAAAGTCTTAGACAAACGCTGTACTGCCACATTTTGTATACTTTTTGTCTGATGATGATCGTTTTGTGCTAATTTCAAGAACCACATCTATAAAGAAAATGGGCGACATCGTCGTTAAAATACTGCAAAGTCAAAATTGTGTATAATGCTTTCTTGTAAATGTCAGAAGCCTAAACTATTTGCATTGTCTCCAAAATTCTATTATAAACGATGTAGCTCTGGTTAAAAACTGCTGTTCAAAAAATGCACCGGAAATCACATGCTCTTCTTTCCCTTCCCTTCCTAAGGTACTTGATGTGGTAACCCTGCAAGCTTACATATTATATGAACTCTCTTCACACATCTCTTACTTCTCCATTACACGAATTCACCACTCTTTCAAATTGCATTACATTTAGTAAAGGCTCTCTTGTAACGACAAACAAGCGAACGATTACCAATACGCGCACACATAGCACACTCTCCTCCCGCCATTCAATGTATATGTATTTATCCAATAACAACTTTCCAGTATTTTACTAATAAATTGTCAATTTTGACCTTCAAGGTTCCTTCAAAAGTACAACAACGACAAGTCATACAAAAGCTGTGGAACCGAGCGGACACAAGTGAAAAGCAGCTCCAGCGATTGCTACTAACTGCTACCATTCGATTGTGATCCGTCGTCGTTGATTCAACTCAACACTCAACCAAGTGGAAGCGAATTTGGAGAAAAAAATCAACGAATGTACACAACTCTAGTGGGTCTTGAAAAAGCCGATTGATTGCTAAATAACCCACGACAAGCAAACCGCTACGACGACAGTGCTATTATACTATACAACAGCTGGACTGATTGGTATCGTTCGATCGTCGGGTAAACCTTTCTGAGTTGAAGTTTATGGAATTGATTCCGTTGTAGGTATTTAAACACAACGGTCGTACTCGCAGCGAGCGCAAAGTGTGTGAGCAAACGTTCACTGTTGAACTATTCAAATTTTGCATTAGACTGTTTCCTCGCGCCGAATATAAAGTGAACGTAGTGTAGTGGACAATTAGAGAATAAACTAAAAAAAAAAAAAAAAGAAACAACGTCAACGCAAAGAAGAACTGAAAACAAAATGGATAATAAAGAGTTAAATGTGGCCATGCAAAATGTAGCTATAAATAAAGAATGTTGTTTGAAAACAACATCAACGAATGACGGCTGTTGCAGTTCTGCATGCAAGCGGCAACAGAATAACAAGACGTCGTCAGCAACATCATCCTGCCCCTACTCCGTTGTGTCATCGTCCGCGTGCGTTTGTTGCTGCAAACCGTTACCAGCATCAGCATTGTCATCGTTGTCATCACTACCCAATGGCACCGTGAACAACAATAATAACAGCACTAGTAGTACAACAAATGGCTCTTCTGCGTCGACTTGCCACTGCAGCCAAGATGAAACAGACAGATCCGATGCTGCCCCGACTGCACCGAGTCTATTGGCGTCCCCAGCTGTGGGCTTCTCGTCGTCGCTAGGCCACAAAACCACAAATACGGCAACAACGACAGCAGCACCGTATGCTAATGCAAGTGTCGCGGAAAAACGCAAAATGGTGCACGAGTTATGTCAGCAACTGATACTCACGGACGAACAGATCGACGAGCTCACCTATCGTATCCTCCATGAGGTCAAGAAGGGTCTCGCCAAGGATACCCATCAGAAGGCGAACGTGAAGTGCTTCGTTACCTACGTCCAGGATTTGCCCAATGGCAACGAGCGCGGCAAGTTCTTGGCACTTGACCTTGGTGGCACAAATTTCCGGGTGTTGCTAATTCATCTCAAAGAGGAACATGATTTCCAGATGGAATCGCGTATCTACGCCATACCCCAGCATATCATGCTTGGCTCGGGCAAACAGCTCTTCGATCATATCGCCGAGTGCTTGGCCAATTTCATGAACGAACACAATGTCTACAAGGAGCGCCTGCCATTGGGTTTCACATTTTCCTTCCCCCTGACACAACTGGGTCTAACCAAGGGCCTTTTGGTGACCTGGACCAAGGGCTTCGACTGTGATGGCGTTGTTAACCAAGATGTAGTTCAGCTGCTGAAAGATGCCATCGCCCGGAGAGGTGACGTACAAATCGACGTTTGTGCTATACTCAACGATACCACTGGCACTTTGATGTCCTGTGCGTGGAAGAACCACAGCTGCAAGATTGGTTTAATTGTGGGCACTGGCTCCAACGCCTGCTATGTGGAACGTGTGGAGGAGGCTGAACTGTTCGATGGCGCCTCCAACGGCAAGCCTCATGTGCTGATCAACACAGAATGGGGTGCCTTTGGCGATAACGGAGCCTTGAATTTTGTTCGCACCGAATTCGATGAGGAGGTTGACCGTCACTCTATTAACCCTGGCAAGCAAGTATTTGAGAAAATGATATCCGGCATGTACATGGGTGAATTAGTGCGTCTAGTCATTGTGAAAATGGTGAAAGCGGGGGTGCTCTTCAAAGGCATGGACTCGGATGTGCTCATGACGCGTGGCCAATTCTTTACCAAGTATGTTTCGGAAATCGAAGCTGACGAACCGGGTGTGTTTACCAATTGCCGTCTGGTATTGGAGGAATTGGGCTTGAACAGTGCTACCGATGACGATTGCGCCAATGTACGCTACATCTGCGAGTGTGTGTCCAAACGGGCAGCCCATCTAGTATCCTGTGGCATTGCAACGCTGATCAACAAAATGAACGAACCACATGTGACTGTGGGCGTGGACGGCAGTGTCTATCGCTTCCATCCCAAATTTCACAACCTGATGGTGGAGAAAATAACGCAGTTGGTGAAACCAGGTATCTCATTCGACCTGATGTTGTCTGAAGATGGTTCGGGACGCGGAGCAGCTCTGGTGGCGGCCGTTGCCTGTCGGGAAGACAATGCACCTGAAAAAGCAGAATAAATCGGTTAAAGAATAATAGAACAAGGAACAAACATGAAAAGGTATTAAAACTGGAAATTTGAAAACAATAAAAAGATGCGCTTAGTGGCTAAATTTTTTTTAATAACGTGTGAGAGAAACAGCTTGATAGAGAGAAAGAGAGCGAGGCAATGTGAAAGCGAGAATTAATGCCAAAGGATAACCTCAAAAGGATCTTGAATGAAATGTAAAATGTTGAGAGTCCTAGTATTGTATTTTCTGATAGTTTGTGGTGTTTTTGTGTTAGTACCGCTTGGGAACAAAAGTGAATTTATGTTCAAGACATTTACGCGATTTAGTGGTGGCGAAACATGTGCACATTTCCCAAAATATTTTATGAATCTTTTAGAAGATTGGAAAAAAAAAATAAGAAAAAAATCGACAATGTGACGCGATAGAACTTGTTTTAATTAAAAGTTTAAATGTTAACATTTTTAAATCTGAAGCGATGAATAATGTGACGGCATTCTCAAATTCTCTGTGGGCAGTTGTTTTATATAATGTCTTTTTTTATTGAGAACAACATTTAACGACCAAATATTTCGCGCAAAGGTGTGTATTTGCATAAATTACTAATTTGCAATTCAATTTTTGTCATAGCTTTACGTTGCTATCTAGTTATCTTGAAATTGCAATCACAGACATTGCGTAGAAATAGCTTTCGCTAAGGAACATGATGTCGAAGATGGATTTCGTAGAGAAACAGATGGGCGTTCCCCATAGAAACAGACTTTCGTAAGTAGTTTTCGTGTAGAAAAATATTTTCGAAAGCGTTTTTCTTAGAGAAAAAAGAATGTTCTAGATTTCAGGCGGTAAAAATGTCCGAACGCACTTTACAGAAAACTATTTCTCAATTTCGAAATAAAAACTGTTTTCGAAATAAAAACGCCTTTGGTAGAGAAAATTATCTTCAAGCCCAACTTTTGCTTTATCGCAATTAATCACAATAAGTACTCGGCATAAATAACATTTGGAGCCGATTTCTCTTTTTATTATAATAGATTCTTAAACTTACAATTAGTAATGAACGCCTTTGTCCCCTAAACGCTTGTATGTCTACAAGGTGGAAATAGTGCCTATCAAGATATTTCCCAAAAATTAGTAACTCAACAAATTATCGAAAAAAACCCCAAAAAACCCCAATTTCTAATTATTGCCGCGAACTTTCTCTCCATCAATTTGATCAACACAACGTTACTTTATTCATAATTTTCAAAATATTTCATAAACCAAATTGGTACTTAACTTGCAAGAAAGAGCACAAAAATACCACATTTTTCGAAAAAGCAAAAAAAAAAAAGAAGAATAAAAATCAAAATTATAAATTTATGGAATACAAAAATTCACATCCAAGATGTTTGTATGTATGTATGTATATTCTATAAAAACAAGGAAGCGCATCGATTTTAAACAAGAATTTTAGAAGGAAAATTACAAAAGAAAAAACTTTTACAACAATATTATTATTATTATTATTATTCTCGTTTTGAATTAGTAGGTTTTAATTTTATTGAATAATTTTTCAAAAACCTAGTAGTATTTAGTTCGTAGTAACTTAGTTATATATACAGTTTGCTACTTTATTTTTGTTTAGCAGAACAAAAACAACTAAATCAGCTTTCCATTCGATTGACCGAACACTAGGGCGATTCGCGTCCAGTGTTAGAAAACAGTCTGACAAAATGTTTGTATATAACAGCATTCGCCTGATAAACACACGAAACCTATGGTGAGTGTTGTCGTTTCTAGTGCTAAATTCCTCCCATTAAACGAATTTGACCTATTAATGATGTAATTTAGAGTAATTTCTAACAACTTAAACAAAAAGAAAAACCCCCTACGTAAATTTATTTTCTTTGTATATTAATTGGCCTTAATCTCTATGGTATTACTTTTTTATTATGCTATAGTAGTTTTATAATTCAATATGATTTTTTTTTTATTTTTTTTTGTTAAGTTTTTATCTTATTTTTAATATTTAAAACAATCTAAATTTATGGAGTCCAGATTCCTAATGTAAAACAATTAACAAATGAAAATATAAGCTAAAGAGTGGCGATTATAATGTGTAATGGCGATATTTGAACAGAAAATAACATTTCAACAACATTATTATCTATATAAAAACTATATATTAAAGCTTAATATTATATTTACCGCCTAAGTTTAAATAAATTAAAAGAAACAAAAAACAAACGAAATACAGAAATGAAGCTTTCGATGGGGAAGGTATATAAGGATGGGTGTCCTTAAAACAAACAAACAACTACAAAAAACAAAAGCCACTGTTAAATAGAAGTTATACAAAAAATGTCAAACAATTAAACATTAACAACAAAGCAGGTTTGTAAAATTACTAGAGAGAAAAGAAGAGAAATAAATAAACGAAGCACATTTATATAAAAAGAAAATCCTACCAATAAAATAAACAATTAACTATTTTCAAAACAATAACAAAAAATGGCAAACAAACGTAATTTATTTATAATGAATATAACATAAAACAACGCAAATTTCTTCAACACTGTGTCTATTGCTTAGGATGGTGATTTATTAGAAAAATTGTTCTAAAACCCAATTTGGTAATTTGGGAATTTTCGTAAAAAAACCTTGAGAGAAGTCTCTTTAAATCCAATTTAGAATTTGTTTTAGTTGCATACTTATTAGCAAAAATTTAATACGCAGTAGTAGTAGCGTTCAGAGCACCAGGTATTTTTTAAAAATAAATGTTGCGAGCACAAATAAGTCTGCCTTTTTTTTGTTAAAAATTGGCGGTTCATTGTGAAAGACAGTACATTATGAGTTATTCAAAATGTTGTGCATTGCTAGCCACTACATTTTCCCATCTTTCTGGCAGCATACAGAATATGGCGTCGACAAGAATTTTTGAGGCTATTCAGGAATTGCCACAATTTTTGGTTTCTTCATAAGATGTAAGCCATTGTGGTCGGGTTTTTTAAGGCAGGTGCTCGGATCAATCTCAGCAACTATGTTCGGTAGAGAGCTCCAGCAATGGTTTCATTTAGTTTTAACTTCTCATAATACAGGGCGGTTTCATTTGGTTTGAACTACTCATAATACAGGGCGGTTTAATTTAGTTTCAGCTACTCGTAATACCGGGCGGTTTCATTTAGTTTCAACTACTCGTAATACCGGGCGGCGAGTTGGTGCCACCAAGTATACAACACGATTTTTTTTGTTCTGTGAATATTTAGCTTGCCTGTTGATGTGGAATCATGGCCACCTGATCTCTATGATTTCCTCTTCTATAACTTATCCTAATGGATTTATTTTTCCTTATGCTTGGCAAGCATCATTTCATATGCGAAAAATTGGCGTTCAACAATTCAACAAGGTGTCAATCACTCCCAAAGTTTGTAAAAGATATGAAATTGCTTGTTGAGTCACTCCTAATGCAATCACAAGTTCTTCTTGCGTTTGTGAATCTTCCTTCAATGATTCTCATTCCGTATCTTCCTACACTTTCGGTCTTCCTTAACTTCATCGTCAACCTCACCGTTTTTTAACTTTTGAAATCGCTCACGATAACTTCCTCCACATAATGCTGTCTCGTCATATGCTTATACAAGAAACCAAATTATCTCATCCAGAATTTCTTCACATGTACGAAGTAAATCAAAAGTTTCCGCTTATTCGGCTCAAAACGCACCATTTGTGCACAAAACTCGCTGATATTCCACGGTTATGGTGTTGCCAGATGTCCAACCTTATAATATGATGTTTTACACCGGACGATTTCAGCCATAAATTACTTTTGTAAAACGCAAAGACTTACTTGTACTCCCTATATGTTTCAGGACTTTTTTAAGTTAATGGGACTAGGTATGGCCAGCTAAGTGCTAGACTCTCGTAAATGTCTATGAATCTTCTTAAAACTTGCCACCATCTCAAATGTTGTCTAACCTCCTTGTACTTTCTACATGAGTGGAACAATTTGCTGAAATTCAGTATTTCCTCTGTAATGTGTAATGTGAAGATTACGGTAAGGTAGTATCCATTGTACTGTTGCGCAACGTATCTTCTGGTACGACCCATATTAATGGTCAGAAAATTTTAACATTTATTGCTATCTTATTAAACCATTTAAATTGAAAATTTTTAATTTTAAAGTGCACGAAATTGGCTTTTAAATTTGTCAAATATTATGATCTTATGAAAATTGAAAATACTAATATTGGCATGCCCGTATTGACTAAGATTTGTTGTTTCCCATTAAAATTCACCGAATTTCCAGCCCTCAACAATATTAACATACATTGGGTGAACTTATCCGCCGTTAAGTCGCCGGTTCACATTATTGGAACTTGTCGCCCATTTGAGGCAAAAACATCAATAATTTTGCGATTTTCGAACTGAATACCATTAAACATTACTTTGAGCGTTTTGTTTCTCGGAAAATTAAACAAATTTCACGAAATTGTCTGCATATTTGGCGTGAAAGGGATGTGTTATCGTTGTGTTCCACTATAATGGGGAAAAGATTTGCTTCAATATCGTCTTATTTTAATTGTGATTGTGATTGAATTATGTGAAAAGTATAGACATTACTCTACTAAAATTGTAACATATTTTGTAATATGATTTTTTTGCTAAGAAGAGTGCCGACAATTTTGCTTTTGTATGTCGTTATACATTTCGGAGTTGTAACCATATTTCCTCACAACTATGTGTAAGCATTTCTCTTTTGAAATGTTATCAATTGTGTTTTCCAACACAAAATATTGCAGATCTTTCAAAATACTTTTACAATAAGAACGGTGAAATAATGAAGAAAGACAATTTTTATCAGGGACCAACATTATCGAAACAAAATCAGTCCCTAAAATTATTTTGGTTTGTATCGGTTTTTGACATCCAGATCAAAATTGTACACAATTATGGTTCTTATTCCGGCAATTAAATGCAAATAGTATTTAATTTTTTTTTCTGGTTCATATATCCCAAACGTAAGCATTTAATTCGAAATTTCTGAGAGCGTGATAGTACAAATTCAGAAAAAATATTTGAAGCGATTACTTTCCGCAACTTGGCAGTAGGTATTTTTTTCTTTGTCAAGCAATGAATACAAAAATATATTCCAATTTCGAGTTAGATTAAGAAGCGAAATTCGTTTCCCGAATCAAAAAATCTACTTCATTACGTTTTGATGTGAAATCGAAGCCGGTTTCTAGTATCATTCAATATAAGAAACGAATTTATGTATGAAGTGAATGGTTGTTTCAAATATAAATCAAAAACTACATTTTAATGTACTTTTAAATAAATTTCCAATATCCAAATCGACACGAAACGAAACTTTCGTGGTGGTCCCTGATTTTTATACTTAAATTTTAAGGTAATATATTGTTTAAAACCAGTAAGAAAGAGCTTAATGAAAATAACAAACGTAAATTTTTCCAAATAGGTTGTGTCAGGTGATGTCGATATATCTAACGTTAACGAACCTAGAACGAACATCAAACCATAACATTTATTGGATTCGAAATTACACTATTTAAATTATAATGGTCTTACAGCAGATTACCGATGTGTAATTGTATTACAAATAAATTCCAAATCGTTCGTGTAGTTTCTGGCTTTCATATCAGTCCTTTTAATTATCTATACTTCTTATTTTGTGGGGATAATTTTTTTTTCTTTTTTTTTTTAATACTTTAGATTTGATTATCCAGTTTTATAATTTTGTGCTCAGATTCTAAAAACGGGCAAAATGTGTTTAAAACGGTGTTGTACATGCTTAAAAATTGCCTGCTTGGAATACTCGTGAGAATACACATATGGTCAAAATACTAAGTACACCCTATATTATTTTTAAGGTTCGTAGACGAAAATTTATTCAAATTAAAAGAAACAAATACTTATTTCTTTTGTTATAACATTAGAAATAAAAAAATACTAAAACAATAACAAAAAACAAAAATTAAATTCAGTATTTTTCAAAAAGTAAGAAATTAATCGAAGAACATTGGAAGAAATAATAAGAACATTTAGTTAAAATAAGCAAAAAAGTAAAAAAAAAATCAAGTTTTTCCTGCTAAATTGGCTGAGTTTCGTTAAAAGCCATTATATTCACCTTTATTTTCAATTATTTTGTTGACTCTTTTTGTCATGCTGGCAATAAACTTCCTGCAGGTTTCTTGTGGTATTTCATACCAAGTTTTTTGAGAAAAATTCCATAACTGATCCTTATTTTTAAGAACCTCTTTTTCAATTCTTTGTTTCAATTCTCCCCAAAGATTTTCGATTGGACTTAAGTCCGGAGATTGACTTGGCCAGTCAAGAAGGGCAACATTATTATCTTGGAACCAATCCTTTACCAACTTAGAAGTATGCTTCGGATCGTTTTCCTGCTGGAATGTGCATTTAAGAGGCATACTTTCCACAGCATAGTTCAACATTGTATTTTCCATATAACTTTGTAGTGGAGTCTGGTCATAGTGTCGGTAATTCGATGTACCGGACCGACACCATACCATGAGAAACAATGCCACACCATAATATTGCCGCCCCCGTGCTTGACCGTCTTCTTTGTAAAGCGAACATGGAATTCCTTACCCTTAGGGCGTCGAACATTCCGGGCACAGTCGTTTCCAAATACATTAATTTTTGTTTCATCGATCCACAAAATGTTTCGCCATTTTTTTCACTTCTTGCAAACGCCAATCTAGCCTTTAATTTTTTTCCCTAAGCAATGAAAAATTATTTCCAATTTCTGCTGAAATCGCTCTTGAAGACACAAACGGCTCCTTCTTCGCAAGTGTTACAATACGGATATCTGTTGTTTTTGAAGTTTTTTTTTGGGTCTTCCGAGAGTTTCGACGGACTTTTTAGGCTTTAAAGCATTTTGTACAAAAAAATAGCGAGCGATTCATAGTTTCTGCTATAGAACGAACACTTTGGTCACTTTCTCTTAGTCTTGAAACAATTTTTCTCTCCTCAGGAGAACAATGACTTTTTCGACCCATGAGTGATTTTTTTAACAAAATATTTTGTTATGAATAAAGATAAACATCAGCAAAATAACTACTCTTTCCAAAAAGACTACGGCAGACTGCGAAAATATTAAAGAGTTGAGCAATGTATTTATTATTTTGACCAAGTACTGTTCAGGTATGATGAACAAAACTAACTCACAATGAAAACAACGGGAAAGCCCCAGTTTTGTTATTACTTTTAAGGGCATTACCATGTTAAAGTTATTTTAATAAAAAAGGATTGTAACTAAAATTAAACATAAAGCAAAAATAAGCAGGTGTACTTCTTTTTTCGACCATATGTGTATATACTCGTATTATATTTGATTCAAAATAAGTTAGAACTAATTGGGAACTATCTTTAACCTCTACAGGCATATTTTCCTCAACTTTTATTTTACTTTTCTATTTTGTGATTTATTATTAGCAATTCTAATCTTGGAATATGTTTTTTTATTAACGAATTTGCACGATTAAATGTGATCTGCAGAAACTGCTCTAGGACATAACGTTTAAGTTCGAAACGCCTTGTCTAGTTTCAGTATGTTCTTTTTACTAAAGCTTTCTTTAATACCGAATTTATTTCCACCTTGAAATTAACCTAGAAAACGAAATGGTTTTATGATACATTATAAAATACTAAATTAATAATAATAATTAAGTAATTAACAATAATAATAATAAAGAAGTGCGTAAAGACAAAATATCTTAAAATGTAGTAAATATAACTGAATAAATTAAATTATGAAATAAATTTAAATTGTAAGAAATAGGCGAATTTCGCATATAATATCGAATTATACACATTATATTGAAAAAGAAGACAAACGCGTTTTCGACTTGAGTTTTTCTTAAATTAAATTCGTTACAAGGTAAGTAAAACGGGCTAAGGCGATATATCATGCGTGGAAAGAATACGTTTTTAATGATGAGTCGGTCCATATTTCACAATACTATAGAGCGCCATTACAAGTGAACAAAATAAGTTTATACAGAAATTAAACCAACCTCTGGTAAAACTGTTTCTTTCATATTTTCGTAAATTTTCGAATGTTTTTTGGTTAATTAAAATCAGTATGCTGTAGAAGTTGACCGGCACTAAAAAAATCATTCAAAAATCAAAAACAACGTCGCATGGACATCAGTCAGGAGCTGCTGAATGCGATCCAGATTTCCTTAAAAACGTCATAACTGGTGACGAATCATGGGTGTATGGCTATGACATTGAAACCAAAGCCCAATCATCCCACGTCAAAGCACGTCAAGTTCGGTCAAATGTGAAGGTTTAGCTCACTATTTTCTTCGATTGCAATAGCGTGGTGCATCATGAATTCTTGCCGCAAGGTTGTACGGTCAATAAGGAATATTACCTTGAAGTTATGCGCAGTTTGCGCGAAGCAATTCGTCAGAAACGCACAGAATTGTGAAAAAACCCATCATGGATTTTGCACTATGATAACGCACCAGCTCACACATCGATGCTTGTGCGTTAGTTGTTGACCAAAAACAAAACCGCAATCATGCCTCAAACATCGTATCCACCGGACTTGGCCCCCACTGACTTTTTCCTCTTCCCAAAACTGAAGACAACGGTGAAAGGAAAGCGTTTTGCTACGATTGAGGAGATAAAAGAAAAATCGAAACAGGAGCTGTTGGCGATACCAAAAAGCGCGTTTCAGAAGTGTTTCGAGGATTGGAAAAAACGCTGGCATAGTTGTGTTATATCTGAGAGGGATTACTTTGAAGGAGACAAGATAGTTATTGATGAATAAATAAATACTTTTTGAAAAAATTTAAGATAACTGTAATTTTTTGACCACACCTCGTATATATATCAATGGCATAGGTCCAAAAACCGAGACCATTAACCTAAATGAGCCACATCAAAGAATTGTCTAATTTTCCTTAAATTCCACTCATATTATATTTAGAACAAATGGCATAATATTAGATGCTGCTAATTATACGATACCGAAGACTGATTTCCGCTGCCATCCTTATTTATGTACCCATGTGCTAGTATATGTGTGTATGTATATATGTATACACTTTTGTACATACATACGAGTATTTACCTTTGTGTTTATCTAAAATGTCACACTGTGGCTTTTTGTTCTTCTTTATAGCTTGCACTCATTTTGCCGTTGATCTGTCAAATGTTACTGAAGTGACATCAAATATCAAAGGGAATAAAACTAAATGTTGTAGTAGATAATAAAACAGATTAGATGATGATATTCATGCATTAAGGTGAGTCGCGAAAATAAATTTATGTGGTCCCCACCCACCAGTAAAATCTGAGTCTTTCATTGATGATTTATAAAATATTCTATCTTCGGATCATTCGCTCATAAGTTGAAAGCTTTCGGAAATATATTTAAAGATAGGGTTTTTAATTTTGTAAATCTTGTGATGACGCACTTCTGTCTAAAATTTTTGTATAAATTGACCTTTGAGAGCTTTTAGATTCCCTCCATTGTATTTTGTTTTTTACTTAGTCTATATCATAGTATTCGGATAACTGGATTTTTATAGCATTTTCAATGTTATTTTAAGTGATTTAAAAGGATTTCATTGAAACAGAGCAATTGTTTCCTCTGTCGGATATCTCTTTGAAGATTTTAAAATCTGTTTTTAATTTCATCATTATACTAGACTCTATTATGGTCCATACGTTAGCGGTTCGTATGTTTTAGTGTAGCTATATTGAAGATGAAAATAAAAACTAGTGCTTTGAGGAAAAATTTTATGAAACGCAAACTTTGTAAATTTAAATGTAAAAAATAGTTTGAATTGAAAAGCAGCATTCACAATTTTCAATACTATATCTTTGAAATGACAATCAGACAAACAATGATGAAATCATAGCAATTTTGTTAGAAATAGCATGAAAAAAATATCAAAAAATTACTATAAAATTCTATAATTCATACTAGCCGATCCGGCAAACGTTGCTTTGCCTTCAAATTTTATTTTTATTGGAAATGTTTCATTAGCAGGAGCAGAAATAATTGCTTTTTAATTTGTGGTTTGTATAGGAGGTACCACTCCCCATTGTCCAATCCCGCCCATATTTGCAGCAGCACTTAAGATATGTACACCAAACCGATGTACCAAATTTTGTTCAAATACCGTAAACATTAGCAGAAATATTGGATATTTAATTGATGGTTTGTATGGGAGGTACCACGCCCCATTGTCCAATCCCGCCCATATTTGCAGTAGCACTTAAGATATGTACACCAAACCTACGCACCAAATAATTGATTTTTAATTTTTTGCTTGTATGGGAGGTACCATGCCCCTTTGTCCAATTGGATCGAATTGTAAATCTAAACCATCCCGGGCACCACCCAGACGCATATACAAAAATTTATGCAAAGCGGTCCAGCCGTTTAGGAGGAGTTCAGTGACAACGCCCGTACAGTAGAATTATATATATAAAGATAATAAGAACCACTTTAATATCCATTTAATGGTTTCAAATCCATCGATCTGACAAAGCTGTCAGCTGTTAAATACCTGTTATCTTAAGTGTTTTTAATTTTAAACACTTACGAATATGGATCGTTTAACAACCGAAGAGTGCGTAAAAATAATTAAAACTTACTACAAAAGTGGTGACTCAAACGTGCGCTTTAAATCGAACAAAATTTTCTTCAGCGATGAAGCTCATCTCTCGCTCGGTGGTTACGTCAACAAGCAAATGTGTCGCATATGAGGCCCGGAGAACCCAGAAGTGATTGTGGAAATGCAATTGACAATTTCGTACGCACTACGGTATGGAGGCGTCATTGGGATGTATTTCTTCGAATACTACCTCAAAAAGGATCTACTGCCGCAACAAGGTTCAAGCATTACAATGAAATCAAAGTTTCACCGAAATCATAGTTTTTGGATGTGTTTTATTTAACTTTACTTGAAAACGAAAACTGATTGTGCATAACAGCTCTGTGTTTGATGAGCAGACTAAATACAAAGCAGCAATTAGGTGTATGACAAAAAATTGTAAGGAATTTTAAAATTATTGTACAAATATGAAATGCAAAAGCAAAATTTAACAATAAGCAAACATATTTTTATTGGGTTACCTTGCCACAAGAACAAATTCTTATCAACTTAAGTATTTTTCTCTTCCTTATTGCACTGTCTGCTTACTTATTGAAATCGACTGAAACCGTTTAAGAAATAACGTATCTGATTTGATAACTTAAGTTCAATGCTTTAAGCTTTACGTTACCTTGAAGAAGAAAGTTCTCCTAGATCAGTTATCAATAAAACACAAAATATGAGGCCCAAAATAGGAGTATAGCCGTTTATAGACGGAAATAACAAAATATATATATATATATAATAAATAAGAATAATAATAATAAATATATATATAATCAAAAATGTTTGATATTTATCATGCTGGAAACCCGTTTAGGATTCTGGGGTATGAAGTTTATGCACTTTATATATTGTATTTCATACAATTATACAATTATAATATATTATACAATTATAATTCATTCCTAAGCATAGTTAATAAATTTCTTTTGTTTAGTCCTTTACTAATGAAAAGAAAAACAATTTCTCTTGCATCCCATGAATGGGATATGGTAGAGCTTTTTGCATGCAGTGGCCTTACACTCAGCGGGTCTACAATTTACGAAGATAGCGGATGTCACAATTTGAGAAGTATTTGACTTGTCGATTACTCGACTATTCAAAGTCTGCGTCAGACATATCAAGATGACCGCCGCCCAAAATATAACAGGTGGCTGTATCGGGGATTGAACCCGCAATCTTGTGTACGATAGTCACGTGTACTAACCATTGCCCTGTGGTCGGCCGGTTGATCTTTTACTAATATTTTTTGGTATTATTAATCGGTTGGGTGTATAAGCAAGATGACAGACGAGTTTCTTGTTCAAACTTTCGTTTTTAAAATGATCAATTTTTAATTTTTCCAATTGGTGCATACTTTAACTGTCATGTACTTGCCTTTAAATCGTGTGTGTTTTTTTTTTTTTCTTGAAACAGCCCGTGCCACTTGTAATTAAAACTAAAAATAGATTTAAACAGAATTCAAGCGTTAATTAATTAATATTCATCATTGAATTTTCCTTGATTTTTTGAACAGGTTTATTAACTATCTTCTATCCATTGTCTCGTCATAACTCGCATACGGCAACCTCAATCAACTTGCAGATACGAAGAATCGGTCATATATAGTTTATACAGTAGACTAAACTAACTAGTAATAGGCAAACAAGTATAATATTCAAATATCGAATGAATTCAATCGACAGTTTTTAATATAAACATATAATGAATAATACGTCAGCGGGGCGAACTGTGGAGCGAAATGTCACCGTATCCAGTCTAAGAATGTTAACACATTTACTGGCATATTTTTAACAAATACGCGATATCGTCGAAATGTCACCGAATCCAGTCCAGGAATGTTAACAAGTTCACTTGTATTTTTTTTTTAGCAAATACGCAACACCGTTCGAGGGAGATTTTTTTTGAATATTTAAACTGCGAATAAAATTGGAACTATTTGATAAGCTGGGAAAGTATTTCGCTTACAGGATGGCGCACCAATTGCACTACAATAAGAAATTCAAAAAACATTTATTTTTTTCATTGTATAGAAAAGTCAATTTTATTTCATATAATCAATTGATTTTGAAGATGACAGACTGTAAATGACTTCCATTCTCATTCACGCATATATGACACCTGATAAGAAAATTATACATTGCGGGATCGCCTCAATTATTGCTTCAATAGACTGCTTCAATTCAGTCAAATTCCTTGGTTTCGTTTTGTACACCTCTTGCTTGACAGAACCCCCTCGGGCACAAGCGGAAAGTGGAATTTTCTTTGGAGATCCTCTATAACCGGTTCGGTTATGTGTTCAGTTGCTCCATCCTGCTGGAAACCAAATGCTGCTGAAACGGATACGTCTTCGGCACAGTTCTGGATATAAATAACTCAACATCTTTAAATAACAGCCCCCATTGACACTTACTGTTACATCGTAGCACGATTCGTGCGCCACCCTGTATTATAATTAACGTAATTTAGCGACATGTTATAAATTGTTGGCATGATGATTAGTACACTCGACTATGATCATGTGTTCGAGCTTCGATACAGCCATCAATATATCATCTTTTGAGCGGCGTCCAAATAGATGTGTAGACGCACAATGCGATTAGTTGATTATTGGACAAATATATAGCAGCGATCTGGCAAGGCTATCAGCTGTTAAATATCTGTCATCTGCAATGTTATTTATTTAGTGAAAGGTTTGCCATTTACAAAAATGGATCATAAGAACTCGCATAAATGTTTAAAATTGGATACAAAAGTGGTGCATTGCGGGGTAATTATGGTCGTGATAATCGACCTAATGTGCAAGAAATTAGCATTGGATTATAAAAACGATTTGAAGAGACTGGAAGCGTTACAGATGTGGTCAGGCCTGTGCATCATCGCAATGTACGCACTGCCGAAAATATCGTTTCTATTAGTGAAAGTATGGCCTAATTTCAATTCAGTGCGCCATGGCCTTATGATAATCGACTTTCTTTAAGAACTGAACGATATGTGGTTTCTACAAGACGGAACCACGAGCCACACATTGGTTTTATTGCAAGGAAAATTTCCACAAAGCGTAATTTCACCTTTTGGCGGCTTCATTTGGCCGGCAAAGCTCATGCGATTTGACACCGTTAGAGTTTTTTTGTGGGGCTACGTCAAATACCGTGTTTACGCGGATAATCTCCAAATGTTGGAGCGTTTGAAAATGAACATTCATCAAGTTATCACCGAGATACCATCCGAAATGTTCGAGAAAGTGGTCGAAAATTAACTCAAAAGGACCCACTGTTGCAACCAATCTGGAGGCGATCATTTAAATGAAATCGTATTTTGTACATAATGGCAAGGTCCAAGCGAATGCTTTAGTCGAAATCATAGCTTTATGTGAAGCGAAAACATTGGAGAATGCCATCATTTCATTTTAATATAACTTGAATACAGATATCGTCTATTGCTATTTTTACATTAAAACTATGGCAAGTCATACAAGCAAACCACATATTAGTACAATATTTATGCGATGTTGACAATAAACTATTCCACAGTGCAACGCTCACTCGGTCAGACCCATCAAAGGCGGTCAGAGTCACATGCGGCCGCTCATAGTATTATCACTTCATAGGCCCAGACGAACGATCGCGATCACGTTTTTTATACTAAATCGCATATTTATAACAAATTAAGTGGAATATAAAGATTTACATACAATATGCAGTATATTTAAATAAGTAGCCATATATATGGCTATATATATTTATATATACATACATATATATATAAATACATTTTTATCGTTATATGTATATGCGTAGGTGTGTGCACATAACGAATGTATATGTATTGCACTAAACTTAGTATTCGATGGGGCCATAGTTTGGCCAAGTGATTGGAAAGAAAATCCCCCAGATTTATTATGATATCATACTTTTCACTGCCATAACGTGCTTCGTTCTCAAAATTGTTAAAATGAGGGGATTTTTCATGCCTCGTAATGAATTTATATAATTTACAAGACAAACTAAGGTAAATGCCTAATGATTTCATCAGTGCTGGCAGATAAATTACTGTGATTGCAAATGAGTGACATTTGACGGTGTTGCAGTTATAATATTGACATGTATAGAAGGAAATAAATTTCGACATAATGATGGGAAATATGATAATAATAATTGAGCAAACTTTAGCTTTAGTAATTCCCCGTTTAGTCATGAGGCTTGCTATTAATGTATCTGGGGTAACAAAGAAAGACAAATATAGGGTGACTTTTAAGATTCAAGTTTTTCAGGCGTCCAAACGTCATCTGTCAAAGTGAAAAGTGCACAATATACTCTGCCATTTCATCATGGAAAGACTAACAAACGAGCAACGATTGCAAATCGTTGAAATTTATTATCAAAATTCGTGCTCTGTGGCAAATGTGCATCGTTTGATGCGACCATTTTATGGTCGTCATAATCGCCCAGCTGAATCAACAATCCGTGCTGTTCAACAATCTCCAAATTTCGCACCAAATTTACTTTGTTGAACGTAAAACCGTCGACTCGCATACGTAGAGTGCGTACCGAAGAAAATATTGCAGCCGTAGCGACCGGTGTTAATGACGATCGTGAAATGTCAATTCGTCTCCGATCCCAGTGATTGGGCATGTGTTATTCAATCACAAGGAATTTTTTTTTTTTTTGCCCAATTAGCTGAGTTGAACTTGGTTTCATTAGGACGGTGCAACATGCCACACTGCTCGTGAAACAATGGATATGTTGAGGGATGAATTTGGTGAGCAGCTTATCTCTCGATTTGGCCCTGTGAGTTGGCCCCCAAGATCTTGCGATTTAACGCCTCTTGATTATATCTTGTGGGGTTATGTCAAGTCGTTAGTCTATGTGGACAAGTCGAACACTATTAAAGCCTTACAGGATAACAACACGCGTTATTCGTGGAATATAGGCCGATATATGTTCGAAAAAGTAACGAAAAATTCGACTTTCCGAATGGACATTTTGAGACGGAGCCGCGGACAACATTTGCATGAAATTAAAAATTAAATGGCAAAGACCAGTTTATCGATTCCAATAAAACAATTTAATATATGATGCAAATTTGAGTGTTTTATTCGATCTAAAAAAAAAAAAAAATACGATTATAAAAATCATCCTATATTTGCTATCAATAGCGGTTACGAAATCCGTTCGACTGTCTGCCACTGTAGACATACATAAGCCACAGTGGTAGACGACCGAAGTGTTACTAAATTCACGCTGCTGTAGCAACCTATCGGTTGATGACAGCGCGCTCATTTTTTTACAAGCATCAATCTATTATATATTATGCTTGCAGAAGCGTATCATTTTACTTCGCATCGAAATGGAATTCAAACGCAAAATGTAATTGCTTTGTATTTGGCTGGAAAATCACAACCAGCCCTTGTTAATGAGCTACGACAACAATGTGTGAACCAAATGTTTGTTTGTCAGATCATTACACATTACAGTGATATTGGTAGCAATGGAGGTTAACTTCTAAAAACGGTAACATCACCAGAAATGATTAGAAAGGTAAATGACAAAAATCAATGTAATCCACGACAAAACGCAGTTCAGCCGGCGTACAATTTCAATGTGTCGTAGCATGGGGCGCATATTTAAAAATGAACTACGAATAAAGCCCTACAAAATACAAAAAGTGCAAGATGTAACACCTGCACAAAAGGCAGTTCGTCTAGCAAGAGCAAAGGTGTTAAAACACTTGCACGTTGGTGGCGAGTTTGAAAATTTGGTCTTTTCTAATGAAAATTTTGTTTACGTTTCAGCAACATGTAAACAAGCAAAACGAAAGACAAATTAGAGCAACGAATTGAAAGCAAGCATTGGCATCTGTGCAACTGCTGCAGCATGCTCACCGCTCGTTTTCGTTGAACAGGGTGTAAAGGTAAATCAACAAATCTGCCGTGAAAAGATTCTAAACGATGCTCTGTTACCTTGGGCGCGTAAATAATTCGGTAGAAATCATTAGACGTTTCAACAAGACTTGGCAGCATCCCTAAAAGCACGTAAAAACTAACGTCTCTTACATGAAAAAGATCTCAGCTTCATTTCTTCACAATAATGGCCACCATACGAGTCCGTCTGGACTTAAAACCAGTTGATTTTCCCATATGGTCCATTCCGAACGCCGAAATACTAACTGAAAAATGTGAAACGGTCATAACCTTAAAAATTTGTCTTCGGTGAAAATTGAACAAATAGCATCAGGCCACATTTGTGCGGCGTGTAAAGCCCCCCCAGATAGAATGGATGCTATTATATGCGCTAAAAGAGGCTTACATCGATACAATAACATGATTCTCGCAAAATTTTTAATGTTTTTACGATGTCCAAAGTTTTCAAATAAAAAAAACCGAATTGACAAATTTGTACGAGGGCGGTTTCAACACTTGCCGACCTAACAAAGAAGAAACAAAATATTGGGAAAATATTCTTTATTTTTCAACATAATCTCCTTTTAGCTGGATACATTTCCTCCAGCGATATTCAATATCTTCTATACCCTGTTTATAATAAGAACTGTTGAACTCCTTAAAGCAGCCATCAACCACAGACTCCACCTCTTCATTGTTAGCAAATTTTTCACTGCCAAGCCATTTTTTCAAGTTTGGAAATATAAAATAGTCCGAGGGAGCTAAATCTGGCGAATAAGGTGCGTGATGAACCAATTCGTTCTTTTATTAATTTTGTCCATCGCAATAGTGGATGTGTGAACTGGAGCATTGTCTTAATGATCTTTTCCACCCAAATGCGACATTTTTTCCATAATTTCACCACCTAAGCGCTGCAATAAATTAGCATAATATTCGCCGCTAATGGGTTTTCCTTTCTGAAGATAATCAATAAAAATAATCCCATGCGCATCCCTAAAAAACAGACGCCATGAACTTGCCTGCAGATGAAACCGTTTTCGTCTTCTTTGGACACGATTCTCCCATTCCAGTCCACTGCTTTGACTGTTCATTTGCCTCAGGCGTAAAAGGAAGGACATACGTCTCATCCATGTTTATAAATCGAAGCAAAAATTCGGCTTTGTTATCCGGCTTTATTATTATTTTATTATTCACGACGTTATTTTTGCTCTATTGAAAGCCATCGCGGCACTCCTTTTGCACACAACTTTCTTATCTTCAAATCTTCTGTCAATATACGATGTATAACAATTTTTGAAATGCCTGTTATTTTAGTTAGCTCACGCACCTTTAACCGACGTTCATCCAATACCATTCTGTGGATTTTCTTGCCCGGTGTGGACACCTTTGTCAGTCAACCACTACTGTGTTCGTCTGGGCAGCTCGTCCTAACTCGTTTAAACTCTGCTACCCAACATTTTACAGTCGTAAAGAAAGGAGAAGACTCTCACAGAGTAGAATCTAGCTCAATTTTAATATTGGTCGGACTGAGACCTTCCACAAGGCAATATTGAATTACATACCGGTGACCAAATTTGTCCATGTCTACAAATTCACTGAGATCGTTTACTTCTGATGGCTCAGATAAAAATGCAAATACAAAATACAACGTGGCGCCTTGAAACTTAAAACATACGTCTTATAAGGTTGCTACTTTTCACCAAAATAACTTTCAAACTACTGCCACTATCTAAAAGTCAATTTGACTAGTTTTGGGATCACCCTCGTAATTGCTAACACTTTCCTGTATTATTATCCCAAAGTAATATTTGTTAATAATATTAGGTGCGCAATTAAGTTCCCGCTGTTTGGTAATAGATGTCGCCAGTTGTAAGTGCCAGTCGATTCTGCCATAACCTAAACACCATGAGCCAAGCTTAGGTATATGGTAAACATACCGCCTCGACACAATATTTACTTTCTTTTGACGTCATATTCTTTTGGTTGTACGAATATGTATGATTTTGTGCCAAATTATCGTCATATAGTATTGATTTTATTTTTTCAATCGAAGAAAACGGCGGCTGAAGATCATCGAGAGCTTCTCCATGTCTACGAAGAAGCTGCTTTAAGTGAAACAACTTGTCGAGATTGGTTCTGTTGCATTAAAGACGGTGATTTGGTGATGTTGATGAAGGAAGACGAAAGTCTTCGAAGAGACTGAATTGACGGCATTACCTGATGGGGATCCGTGTCAAACACAGGTAGAGCTTGCTTCAGTATTAGGAGTTACCCGCCAAGCTATTTCCAAGCGATTGCATGCGTTAGAAATGATTCAAATGCAATGAACTTGGGTTGCTTTTGAATTGAAGCCAAGGGGCGATGAGCGTCTTTCTTTCGCCTGTGTACAACTGCTTCAGCGACAAAAAAGAAAGGGGTTTCTTCACCGTATTGTAACGGGTGATAAAAAATGGATTCATTACGGCAATCCAAAGAAAAAAAAAAGTAATGGAGGATGCCCAGTCTTGCTTCTATGTCGTCGTCGGCCGAATATTCGCGCTGCGAAGGTTGTGCTCTGTATTAGATGGGACCAGGTCGACGTTATTTATTAAGAGCTGTTGAAACCAAGCAAAACCATCGCTGGGCATCGGTATTGGCTTCAACTAATGTGTTTGTGCCGAGCTCTGCGGAAGAAACGCCATCAATACGCGGAGAGGCACGAAAAAGCGATTCTTCAGCATATCAACGCTCGGCCTCACATGATCAAGCCCATTAAAACCTACCAGGAAACGCTGAAATGGGGAATCTTACCCCATCCATCATATTTCGTTCGATGGCACACGGTCTGGCTGACCCGCAGTTCCACTCATCTGACGATATCAAGGAATGGCTAGATTTGTGGATGGCCTCAAAAGATGAAGAGTTTTACTGTGACGAAATTCGAGCTTTGCCAGAAGGATGGAAAAAAGTAGTAGCCAGCGATGGGCACTACTTTCAATGAAACATTTGTAGACATGTTTTCATAATAAAGTTACATTTTTATTAAAAGAAAAAAAAAAAACGGTGAGAACTCAGTTGCTTAGTTGATACGTCTCAGCTGCAGATTTTTTTCAAATTAAAGAAGTAAATCAAAAGTTTCTAAGTGATTTTTTAATCGAAGTTTGTTTTAAACATCGAATAAAACATTCAAATTTGCATCATATATTAATATTTTTATTGGAATCGATAAATTTGTCTTTGCCTTTTAGTTTTTAAAGATAATTTGAAGTAAATGTTTTCCGCGGCTTCATCTCAAAATATCCACTCGGAAGGTCCAATTTTTCGTCACTTTTTCGAGCATTTCAGCCTGTATTCCACGAATAACGCGTGTTATGTTATCCTGTAAGGCTTCAATAGTGTTCGACTTGTCCACATAGACTAACGACTTGACATAACCCCACAAGATATAATCAAGAGGCGTTAAATCGCAAGATCTTGGCGGCCAAATCGAGAAATAAGTTGCTCACCAAATTCATCCCTCAACATATCTATTGTTTCACGAGCAATGTGGCATGTTGCACCGTCCTGATGAAACCACATGTCAACCAAGTTCAACTCAGCCAATTGGGGCAAAAAAAAAAACGCCTATCATGGCTCTATATCGTTCGCCGTTGACGGTAACGTTTCCTCCACGATCGTCTTTGAACAAAAAGGAATTATGTGATATAAAATCTTATAATTCACGGTTATGGTGTTGCCAGATATGCAATCATACAGAGTGACGTTTTATATTTAACAATTTTAACCATAACTTATTGGTGAAAACATTTTTTGTAAAATGACGGAGGCTTATTTGTGGATCTTTTATTAAGGAAATTCGGACTATTATAATATTATGAAAAAAGGGGCTTATTTTATGATGCCGATTTGAGAGTAACAAGTCAGTTATGCAAATTTTTTAAACTAGAAACATGTTTCGTACTTGACTTCCGAGATATTGCATTACAAGAATCCGATAAAAAAAACTCGGCTATTTTTGATAACACAGGTATTTGTAGATATTGACGTCTAAAATCTTTTTACAGCCGGGAGATAATAATACATTAAAAATGTTTAGTGGCGACTGGTGAATCACATTTTTGTGATTATAGATCTAGAACAACGGAAAAATTAATAATTTATAAGGTTTATTTTGATAATTATTGATTGGCAATTTTATAGATTTTTGCTGCTTATCTAAAGTAGTTACAAAAGTTTAATTTGGTTTTTTAATTAATCATCAATTCTTGAAATCTTGCGCTTACTTTGACACCAACGCCGACGATTTAAGTGGTAAAGTCCGTCCTAATTTAGTGACACTCTTGACAAACGGTTAATCGGTCAATTAGTTACTCGATCAATGAGACAGTCTGTTGTATGTTATTACAAACCGTATGAAAATGTCTCGGTGCTGTTGCTGATAATTGTTACAAGTTATCAACAATAAAAACTCTAATTATTCTTCACTCAACATCGACATCATAATCACTGATATCGTACCTCTTGATCGTAAGTTTTGTCAATGAACGCTGCTCGTGTTTTCCATTTCAAATTGAATGAAAATTGCAATTTAATAGAAATTAATTGTCGGTGGTGAGAGAATTTCATTAGCGGGGTTCAACGTGTTTGCAGTACTTGTTGTGATTGATTGAAATTGAATCAAAAGGCCATTTCCTCCGCCTCCGTTCCAACTCCTTGGTTCAATCAATTCAATTCGATTTTAAGTCGTTATGAACACGTCTAGTGGTGGTGCAACATTGAATAGGTCATAAATTTCAATTTGATTTAATTTTTAGCAAACAACGAACTTTTTAAGAAGAAAAATTAAAATTAACGGAAAAGTATCAAAAATTAAAAAAAGTTGTTTCAATTGGAATGCAATAAAAATATATTTTTTTTATCAAATTTGTATTGTATGTAGCAGGGGTGACAAGAAATGTAATGGATAACAAAAGAATATCGAGAGCGTATTTCAATACAGACCATCGCTACAAAAACTATTGTTTAAGAGCGCAAACAAACCATTTTATTTGCCCGTCATGAAAATTGCACTTAATCGGTATTGATGAATAAGAATATTCTTTTATATTCACACGTAAAAGATTATATATTATGAGTTTTCCTGTTATTGTAATTGGTGTGAAATGTGAGCTCTGCATGAAAATATTTGCATGGGAATACTTTCGAAAACACACTACAGAGTGGCGCACCAATTGTACTACTGCAAGAAATTCAAATAACTTTTTTTTAATCAATGTATTTCATTTCATTTCATTTCATTCATTTCATTTCATTGTATACAAAATTCAATTTTATTTTATATAATTAGTTGATTTTGAAGATGACTGATTGTAAATGACACATATGCGATGCCTGATCAGAAAATTATTCATTGCGACCTGAAGGATTGAAATCGGTATCGCCTTAATTATTGTTTTAATGGACTGCTTCAATTCAGTCAAATTCCTTGGTTTCATTTCGTACACCTCCTGCTTGACATAACTCCATAAAAAAAGTCTGATGTAGTCAGGTCTATTGACCTTAGGGGCCAGCGGAAAGTGAAGTTTCTGGTTATTAGTTAATTTGGGAATTTTCATTGGAGCTCCGCCAGCCATAGCCCGTTTGGGTATGTGTGCAGTTGCTTCATCTTTCTGTGGAATCAAATGCTGTTGAAAAGGATGCGTCTTCGACAAAGTTCTGGGTAGAAAACAAACTCCTTCAACATCTGTAAATAACGGTTCCCATTTTGTGTTTGTAGCAGTATTCGTGCGCCACTCTGTACTATTATGTTATAATAATCATACGAATGTCACTGCATAAAAACAAAGGTTCAACGACCGATTCAAAAATAACGTAAAGTAAGGTGATTTGGGCAATGAGTGTAATTGAAAAATCTTAATTCGTTTCTATTTTATATCACTAAACTTATCAAAATCCGAAAATATAGAAAAATTACAAAATTCGCCATAAACCAACTTTGAATTGTGGATAGCCAAATGTTAATTCATTCATTTATTTATATATTAATATATTTATTTATATATTTTATATATTCTATATATTTATATGTTGTATGTATTCGTAATAATTGAGTAGGCATATCAATAAATTATTCCAAAAATTTCAAATAAGTCTCCGCCGTTCTACAAAAGATAGTTTCTGTGGGCGGCCTAATGACCGATTCAACACTAAAAATTATTGTCGAAGCTTTAGTGTCGTATAAGGGAATTTCTGCAATGAGTATAATTGAATAATCTTAATTCGTTTCTATTTTATATCGCTAAACTTATGAAAATCCGATAATATATTATAGAAAAATTAAATAAATCTCCATACCTAGGAAATGGAGCGCCCAAATACGAAAATCGCCTCATTTTTTCGGAGGTTACCAAATAAACGAATTGTCGGATACGATGTATCATATTGTGAGGTTAGAGATCTGGCAACACAACAACTATGAAATACCTACGAATTTGCATTTTTTATGTGAAAATGTGTATTCTTGATCCGAATAAGAGTCATATGTGGGAGCTTTGAATTGCTGATTTAATTCGAAGATCTCTGCAGCAACTGTGGTGCATCGATTACTTGCAAAAGCGTATGGCGAGACTGCTTCAAGTGGGACAAGTTGTCGTGAGTGGTTTTCGAACGTTTAAAGACGCTGGGTTCGACGTCACGTCGTGGATAAGAGAATAAACAAAGAAGTTTTTGCATCGTATATGAAATTGCATTTTGCATCGTATATGAAAAATGAATGAACTACGATAACCCAAAGAAGTGAAAATCAAGGCGGCCACGTGTTTATGCTTCAATATTAACAATCAAGCCAAATATTCATGGAATAAAAAACTTGTACATTTGATGGGACCTACTTGGCGTCGTGTACTATGAGTTGTTCAAATCAAACGAAACGCTTTTACTGGGACCTTCTATCAAACACACTTGTTGAGACTAAATCGATCACTTAAGGCAATACGCGCCCACTATTGCTCAAGACAAGAAAAAGTTATTCTAGAGCCTGATAATGCTTCTCCACATTAAAAACTGCTTAGAAACACTCAGCTAGAAAGTCCTACAGCATGGGCCTTCATAACAATTGGTTGAACTTTTCAAAAATATTTCTACTATGAGAATTTAGTTTATAAATCGACTATAAATATTTTGAATATGGCCTAATAACTCCAAACATTAATATTTGTACTGCTTGTTTTTTTTGTCATAGTTAATGTTCTTAAGACACATATTGTTGTCTGAACGCGATTTCTATATTTCCTATATTTCAAAAGTTATGAAAAAAAGCTTCGTATCTAAAAATGATCTCATGATCTTTTCTTCGTAGGCACAGATTGGTTATATATTGCAGGAATAATGAAAACATTTATATTGAAGAAGCTTTAACTGTCAGTTAAGTTATTTTTATAGTTTTAAAGTTAACCTTAAATTATTCTAACCAAATTTCTGTATACCGTAATTTTTTCCCAAAAAATTACTATTCTAAAGCAGGACATTCTGAGTTTCTAATGGCCGTAAAGACATTTCTTCAAGTTTGGAAAGAGAAAATAGTCCGAGTGACCTAAATCTGACGAATAAGATGCGTGATGAACCAATTCGAACTTTTATTCATTAATTTTGGCCATAGCAATAGTGGATGTGTGAACTGGAGCATTGTCCTGACGAAACAACACTTTCTTTTTTGGCAAATTAGGCCTTTTTCCCATAATTTCATCGCCCAAATACTGCAGTAAATTAGCATAGTATTCGCTGTTGATGATTTTTTCTTTCTGAAGATAATCAGATAGATGAAATCGTTTTCGCATTCTTTGGCCACGATTCTCCCAGTCCAGTCCGCTACTTTGACTGTTCCTTTGTCTCAGGCGTGAAGTGGTGGATCTATGTCTCATCCATGGTTAGAGATCGAAGCAAAAATTCGCCTTTACTATGAAATATCTTTATAACACTCTGAAATATCTTCCAAACACTCTGAAATATCTTCACGACGCTGTATTTGTTCTATTGAAAGTAAACGCGGCACCCATCTTGCGCACAGCTTTCTCATTTACAAATCTTCGGTCAATATACGATGTATAGCACTTATCATTTCAGCTAGCTCACGCCCCTGCAGCCGACGACCATCCAATATCATTTTTGGATGTTTTTAACCGTATCTGGCGTGGACACCTCAATTGATCGACCATTACGTCGTTCGTCTTGGCAGCTCGTACGGCCCTGTTTAAACTCTGCTACCTAATATTTTACAGTTATAAACGAAGGAGCAGATTCCTTCAGAGTAGAATCTAGCTCGGCTTTAATTTTGGTCGAACTGAGACATTTCAAATGGAAGTATTGAATTACATAACGGTGATAAATTTTTTTTCATGTTTATAAATTCACTGATATCGTTTAATTTTGATGGCCCAAATAGAAATGTTAAACAATATGGTGCCTTGAAACTTAAAGCATATGCTTTATAAGGTTGCCATTTTCCACCAAAATATTTTTTTTTTTTCAAACTACTGGCACCATCCATACGTCAAATCGGTTAGTTTTGGGACCGTCCTCGTATTACTGTGTCCAAAGAAAAATAAGACAAATTTTCAATTTAAATCAACGGATATATCGAATTTTAGAAGGCCTTCTTTTTTTTAAGTTGCACTGACATCTGTAGCAAATTTCACATCATAAATGTCACATCATAATGGTAAAAAGTGATTTTGGCAATTTTTACAATGTGTGATTTTGTTGAGCAAAGAAATTTTATTCAATTTCGTTTAAGAAATACAAATTATACTGCGAACGCGTTTAGGCTTGTGCAAAAAATAGACTTTCTCGGAAAGAAATGTTGACGAGTGGCATAAATAGTTCAAGGGGGGGGGGGCCGAGGACGAATTGAAGACGACGAAGAGGGCGCCAGACCAGACCATCAACCTTTATCGATGAAAATCGCGTCCGACAAATCTGTAATTCGGTGCGCAAAACCATCTATTAATAGTTAAAAATTATTGCTGATTTTGTTGGCATTTCAAGTTTCCAGTTAGCTCAAATTAAATACTACATTTTCAGTCTAAGACGCAACAAAAACTAAAAAAAAAACTAATTTTTTTTTTCGCAAAATTGCGTTAAAATCTATGGAGAGATATCTGGCTAATTAGGATTTGAATATATGCTTGTAATTTAAAATCGAATGAACATCGAAAAGATCGCGCAAAGTTGCTTAAAAATCAAAAAATCTATTCCCGTGTTATTGTGAATTATGAGTTTTTAGAGCCGAGCCAAACTATTAACAAAGAATTTTATATTATAACAGATTTCAAAGTCAAATCTTTTGGGATCTAATATGGTTACAGTGTAAAATTTGCACAATTAAGCTTCTCAAAATCCAACCTAAAGTTACTACCCACGCACAATGTAAATTTGTGATTCGAAACTTATAGTGGGCCGCCGCATGAGTACAGGAAATAGCCCGCAAGTTTGGGCATCATTGATGCATAACTTTATTGCTTGCATCAACATTTTTTTGTACATAATATAAAAATTTAATTTCTCTGTGACAGCATTTAAAGCGTTTATATTATTTAATGTGCCATTAAGTATACAAATTAATTTGTATATTTATTATAGGAAGTCTGGCTACTGAAATTGTTGTCTCCCTGGCGTAATTTTGCAGATACTGTGGCCATTGTCTGCAAAACCTATATATTTATTTATAAGAAAATTAAATGATTCCTTATTTAAATGTTTATAATATTTCTTTTAAAGAATCTTGCATAAAGATTTCTGTCTCCTAAAAATCATTATTACGATTTCATTATTCATGAGTTATTTGAGGTTTTTATTGGCAAAAACATCACATAAAAACATCGCATATTGTTCGCAGCCAGCAGCAATGACATAGAAAATATGTCAACAAATCGCCTACGGATTTTAACATTTTCTTTTCACATCAACTCTGCAAACATCCGACACGACCTACGATTTTTTCGAAAACATTTGCATATATTTTATGAGAATCGCATCTATTTTAAATATAGGATGATACCAAAAAACCTATAAAAAAATTATAACGTCAATGTTTCGATTTTTATTACGAAATAAATACAAAATATAAACAATCATTTAAATATAGTGAATTTTAGACAGACATCTTAGATAATGTCAGATCAGGAAAAATATCACGCAATACATTGTATTTGGTTCCATACACATCGTACATTAAACTTCGCATAATTAGAAAACTCCTGGGAATTAGTACTTTTTTTACCACTGCTTTCTCTGAAAATTGTATGAAATATTGTAATATTCCAAACTGAAGAGTAAGGATAATTTTTGGGAAAACATCCGTGGAATTCTAAGCAGTTCGAAGAAGAGCCCTTTTGTGTGTGGCTGATCAAATCAAAGGTAAAGTGTGGAATATTAGTGGGAAGTGGAAGCTAACCCGTAACATCTTTATTTGCAGATCGATTTCAAACAAGTGGATCATATAGGGTTATCCATTTAATAGTGTTAAAATCGCCGATCTGGCAAGGCTGTCAGCTGTTAAATATCTGTCACACCTGTGTTATTTATTTAGTGAAAGGTTTGCCATTTACGAATATGGATCATAAGAATACGTAAAAATGGTTAAAACCTACTACAAAAGTGACGATCCAAACGTGGGCACTTTTTGTGCATTGCAGGGTGATTAAGGTCGTCATAATGGACCTACTATGTAACGAATTGCCAAGATTATAAAGAAATTGGAAGAGACTTATCAGGCCTGCGCATCATCGCATGTCCGTACTTCTGAAAATACTGCTTTTGTTAGTCAAAGTGTGGCGGATAATACGAATTTCAATTCAGAGCGCTATGGCCGCAAGATAACTGACTTTTTTTGTTATCCTGCAACTGAAGATTATGAACTCGACGATATGTGGTTTCAACAAGACGGTGCTACGAGCCACACAACATGACCGATTTTGGCTTTATTGCATGATAAACTACTAGAAAACGTAACATTTTGGCGACGGAAATTCGCACCAAGATCATGTGATTTGACACCGTTACATTTTTTTTTGTGGGGCTACGTCAAAGATCGTGTTTACTCGGATAATCCCCACACATTGGAGCATTTGGAAACTAACATTAGTCAAGTTATCGCCAAGATAATGCCTGCAATGTGACAAAAAGTGGTCGTAAACTACCTCAAAAGGATCCAGTGCTGCAACCAACCCAGAGGCAGTCATTTAAATGGCATTGTATTTCATACATAATGGCAAGGTCAAAGCATTATAATGAAATTAAAATTTCATCGAAATTAAAGCTTTATGTGTGTTTTGTTTAACTCTACATTTGATAACCCAGATTAAAAAATGGATAACCCGGTATTAGCCAAAATTTTGGTATAGCCCCCATCATACAAAATCATAACTAATATTTAGATGTTATCCACATTTTCCAAATGCTTTCCACTAAATTTCTCAGGTGACTTTACGTTTAGCTAGAAAAAAATATTGTCTGTATTATATAGATCCAAAATTTTACCATATAATTTTATGATGTGATAGTCTCAACTTGCATATGCAATGACCAAAAACTAAGAGATGTTACTGCAGCCTTCTCAAACATTAAGAAAGGGTCAATAAGAGCGTCTTTGGGTGGAAACGAAGACAAAACCGAGTTATTTGTTCCAACAAACAAAAAATTTTAGCTCACAAATTAGGGAAGGAATATTGCGTTCAAGCATGTGGTGTTATGGACTGAGCAAGAGGTTTAATGACAAAGCATTAAAAAATTGGAAATCACATGAAGTAACCATCTATTTATGTTTATTTTAAACCAATTCCTTAGAACTATGGGGGTATTTTTGCAGTGTACTAAAGTAAATAAAATGTTAAAAAGGCGCTAAATTGGCTGATGTTAAGAAATTTTAAATGCGCCATTGCATTGTTAGTGCGCAATCGGTAATTGTATCGATTGATGTTTACTATTTAGAAAATGCACAACGCGAAAAATCTTTATACATGTAGCTGTAAAATGCGCAAATCTTACAAGTATTATTTGTCAGTTGATGCAAATTAACATACTGATAAAGGAGCGACTACAATCGACGTACTTATCTATTATACGCCCCACGTAGAAAACAGTTCCAAACGTTTCGGACCTTGTTACAACAATTTACGATAGTACTTTAAAAACCTGGTCCTTCCAACGGGGTTTTGGTCGCCCTCTTCTGCACCGTCCATTAAGTTCGTTATCGAAAACTTCGATTCGCACAACATGAACCAGCTAACGTAATCGCTGTACATTAATGCGCTTGACTACGTCGATGTCGGTATACGAGTACACTTCATACAGCTCATTGTTCGTGCAAGACCGATAGTTTAAGTTAACCTTGATGGGCCCATATATTTTCCTGAATATATTCGTATCGAAGGCTACCAGCATTAATTCATCCGCTTGTGTCATAACCCAAGATTCAGCGTCATATAACAAGACAGGCAAAGCCAACATCTGACGCAGTCGGATTTTTGTCAAAAAAACACTTGCCGAAGTAACGTCTGTTGGCAAGAAATACTCTCCTCTTAATCTCCATGCTGACATTATTCGTTTCGTTTACAGCGGAACCGAGATTGATGAATTCATCCACCACTCCAAAATTATAGCTGTCAACATTCACACATCTTCCCAACAAATAGACTCTTCATTCAATGAAACAAATAATTTTGTTTTGTTCTCCTTCAATGCTTGAGAACGCTACAGTCACAGCTCTCAATTTCCTGTCAGTAATGTCTATATCGTCTGCACACGCGAACAACGTATTGCTTTTGCTAAAGATGGTACCAGTTGTGTTAACTACAGCTTTCTAAATCCTCCTATGGTGTAAAAAGACTCACCAAGATTTCTGCCTATCTTCACTGAAGACTTCGTATCAGTCAGCGTCAAAAACGTATAAGATGATTTTTTAAGATTTAAGTTTTTCAGATTCACAGCACCGGTTGGTAATGGCTTCCAAACGTCATCTGTCAAAGTGAAAAGTGTACAGTATACTCTGCCATTTCGTCATGAAAAGACTAACAAACGAGCAACGATTGCAAATCGTTTTAATTTATTATCATAATTCGTGCTCTGTGACAAATGTGCATCGTTTTATGCGACCATTTTATGGTCGTCATAATCGACCTGCTGAATCATCAATTCCAAATCATCAACTCCAAATTTCGCACCAAATTTACTTTGTTGGACATAACACCATCGACTCGCATACGTGGAGTACGTATCGAAGAAAATTTTGCAGCCGTAGCGATCAGTGTTAATGACGATCGTGAAATGTCAATTCGTCGCCGTTCTCAGCGATTGGGCAACCACAAGGAATTTCTTTTTTTCCCAATCGGCTGAGTTGAACTTTGTTGACATGTTCTTTCATCAGGACGGTGCAACATGCCACACTGCTCGTGAAACAAAGGATATATTGAGGGATGAATTTGGCGAGCATTGAATTTGAAGCCTTACAGGATAACATAGCACGCGTTATTCGTGGAATACAGGCCGAAATGCTCGAAAAAGTGACGAAAATTTTGACTTTTCGAATGGACATTTTGAGACGGAGCCGCGGACAACATCTACATGAAATTATCTTTAAACATTAATTGGCAAAAGACCAATTTATCGATTCCAATAAAAAATTTTAAAATATGATGGAAATTTGAGTATTTTATTCGATTTAAAAAAAAAACTACAAAGTCTCATACAAATTTCGCCATATCCGATACGCAGCTTTATAATCGACAAAAAGATGGTACGTTTCGATCTGCTTTTCTTAGGTTTTTTTCAGAATTTGCCATAGTATGAAAATCTGATCAGTTGGTGATTTACCAAGTCTAAAGCCGCACTGATAAAGTCCAATCAGGTCAGCTAAAATCGGAGTAGATCTTCGACATATCACATTCGCCAGGACCTTATGAGCAATGGGTAAAATACTGTTACCGCGATAGTTTTTATACACATTTGAGTCCCATATTTTGAACACAAGATTATAGTACACTCAAATTCCAATCATTGGGCATGCGTTCTTGAAGCCAACCCGTATTTAGCAAAAATATTTCTAAAATCGGGAAAATAAAAAATCGCTAAAACGCAAATAAATGAATAACTAAAAAAACAGGACGTCCTATTGCCAAAATAGTGTATATTTTGATCTCCCTAGGAGCCAAGCGAAGACATCATTCTGGCATTAATATCTAATTAATATTTAACAAAAAAAGCTCTAAAATCAAAATGTTATCAAGTTTTAGAAATAAGCGTTTAGCGATTTTGCCTAAAAATTTTGATGAATCGTTGACGTCATCACATAATGCACTTTTCCGCTGGAAGTAAAAATTGTCATTAGATTGAAAATTGAACGATTTGTTTCCGAATTATGAACTCATTTGTGTTTTAGAGATCAGTTGTTTTGACGCCATATGGAAGACCTCACTTTGCCCCATCCTCGTAGAAAGCTCCAAAAATTTAGTCATTTTGAGTTCCACCTTTAGAGTGAAGTATTGTATCTGGGTTCTAGAACTTTCTACAAGGAACGACGCTACTTGTACGCAAATTTTTTCCTAGTCTCTTTTCAACACAGAGAAGACAAGTAAATGGAACATGCGCTCGTATTTACAAAAGTAAATGAAATGCAATTGAACGGACAATAACCTTATTAGTATAGTATTCGAATACCCCTTTCCATCATTGGTTTGAAGAAAATCATTTGACCGTATTTTGTTTACCATTTCGACCATCCTTTCGTTGTAGAAAATAAAAAATCTACAACGCATTATTATGAATAACACAAATACTTATAAAATGTTAAGTGACGTAGTCATATTTATCGATATACACATAAATCAGACTTTAAAATTATACTCGTTTATGACTGCCTGCATGCACTCTGATTTTAATTTTTAATTTAGAATTCTTAATGAATGCAAATCTCTACACACTTCAATAAACATCGTAAAGGTGCATATTTATGTATAGAATTGATTTAGTGATTAAAATATTTTAGTCATAAATAAACCAAAAAAAAAAAAAAAAGACAATGCAGTAAAATCATGAAAAATAACTGAACCCATATTGACATTGGCATTCATATTGGATTGAAAACAAAATAAAAACTGAACAGTATTAAGACGACTAATACGCGTACTTTGGTCTATTGTACAGGGTGGGCCATAAGGGTGTTGGCGGTTTATATATTCAATTTCTCGGTAACGCGCGGTACGGGGTGGCGGCGGGATATGTTGTTCGCTGCGCCGCTTCCTGGAAATTTAGTCGCCATGGAGCCGTACACGGGAGTGCAGCGTGCATTTTGTGTCCGAGCGTATTACGAAAACAATAAATCAGTGATTACTGCACGACGTTTGTATCGGCATGAACACGGTTTACACGATTTAAGTGAAGTTCCAAGCGCCAATGTGATACGAAAATGGATCAGAATGTTCGAAACAACCGGCTCAACAGTACTAATTACGGTTCGTGGTCGCCCAGTTTCTGCAAGATCAGCCGACATAGTGGAGCGTGTTCGTGTTTCAGTTCACGACGGTTAGAGCGAACAATTATTGCAACATGCTAGCAGACTTTTTGGTGCCAGCTTTGCAAAAACTTCAAGGCAATACCTCGAGGATGTGGTTTCAACAGGATGGGGCCACATGTCATACGGCTAGGGTATTCAAAGAGCTGCTGAAAAATGTTTTTCATGCGATTATTTTCTATGGGGCTACCTCAAATCGGTAGTCTACGAGAATAATCCGACCAATTCAGAGCAGTTGAAGAGGAATATTATTCAGGAAAGTAACAAAATACCGAGAGCAACTTTTCAACGAGTTTTCTAAAATTTGCGACTTCGGTTCCAAGACTGTCAAGCAGCCGAGGGAAGCCATTTGGACAACATTATTTTTAAGTCTTAAAAATTCCCATGCTTCTACTTTTTAAAAATACAAATATGTTTTTTTTATGTTTCGTAGTTTTTTTTTAATTGAATATTTAAACCGCCACCACCCTTACGGCCCACCCTGTATATATGCCCTTACAATGCAAGACTATATTGAACGACGGCAACATATTGAAGTATCAGCCTCCGGGAATGCACATGTAACGCGAACGTCTCATTGCAAATATTGACGGACTGTGATGTTTGTGACAACTGTGAGAAAATTTGACAGGCACAAAATTTGTTCCGATTGAAAGTTGTAAACCCCTTAAAATCACCGATGTCAACTGCGCCCATGTAAGATACAGTAAAAAGAAATCAATTACTTTTCCATAAAATGGTTTTAGTAACATCTATCTCGCGTTGTACAAGAGCGATCGGCAGATGGTATGAGAGAGATAAGATTTCACACTTAAAAAGAAACTCAGGCAGTTTTATGATTGTTTAATTCACTATTGTTTGAGAGCATGTCAAAAATGGACACCAGCAAAGAAAGTCACACCACGCTCTGCAAGGCATAGCGTCGGAAATGTGGATAGAATAATGGGAATCTACAAGAAGTCCGACCGCCAAGTAAGCACTATTTCGATGGCACAGGAGCTAAATATTACATACAAAATTCATTGGAACCACTTGTACATTTAGTGCTTTCAAAATCGCCGGTCTGGCAAGACTGTCAGCTGTTAAATACCTGTCATCTGAAGTGATATTTTTTAGTGAAAGGTTCGCTATTTACGAATATGGAGCATAAGAATGCGTAAAAATAATTAAAACCTACAACAAAAGTGCGGGGTGATCAAGATCGTCATAATCGACCTACCGTGCCAGGAATTGGCAAGATTACAAAGAAATTGGAAAAGACTTGTCAGGCCTGTGCATCATCGCAATGTCCGTACTATTGAAAATATCGCTTCTGTTAGTGAAAGTGTGGCGGATAATCCGAATTCCAATTCAGAGTGCTATGACCGTATGATAGCCGACTTTATTTGTTGGCCTACAACTGAAGATTATGAACTGGACGATATGTGGTTTCAACAAGACGATGCTACGAACCACAAAACGCGACCGATTTTGGTTTTATTGCACGAGAAATGTCTAGCTTTGGCGACGACAAACTTACAGCAAAAATGATTCAAATATGACTCAAAACGACCGATTTTGGCTTTATTTCACGAGATTATTCCAGAAAGCGTAATTTCACGTTTTGGCGACGTCAATTGGCCACAAAGATCATGCGGTTTGACGCCATTAGACTTTTTTTGTGGGGCTACGTCAAAGACCATGTTAACGCGGATAATCCCCAAACTTGCCCAAAGTGGTCGAAAACTACCTCAAAGGTTTCACTGCTGCAATTAATGCAGAGACGGTCATTTAAATCACGTTGTATAATATTTCATAATGGCAACGTTCAATCATCATAATGAAATAAATAAATCTTGGCTTTGTGTGTGTTTTATTTAACTTTACTTTTGAAACCAAAAAAAAAGGATAACCCGTTATAAAGTTGGATATGGAAAGAAGTTTTAAGAATGATTGCCATACGAGTTAATGCAAAAAACTTTATGGATCGGATTTCCATCTGCAAATTGCTGTTGAAACACAATAAAATCAACTCATTTCTGAAGAAGATGAAGACTGACAATAAGAAGTTAGTCAATAACGACAACGTCAAGCGATATCGTGCTCGAATAGCTGTTTAACGGCGCATACGGTGGCCAAGCATTTGAAGAGATTGACAGAGAATACTGTGAGCGCAAACTCTTAATTCGGACCTACACTATCAACAATTGGACCGTCTAAAGCGGCCAGATGTGGCACATACGAGAGAAATTGTGTTCCGTCAGTACAATGTGACTCGCCAGAAGTTCCGGGAGGGAGGGAGGGAGGTTCTTATGCGTCCACCTTGACGGCCGGTCCTGTCAACAAGTGATTTCCACCTGTTCCTGTCTATGTCAAATAATTTTGCTGGTAAGAAATTCGCCTCAAGAGAGGCTTATGAAAATTGACGGATCCAGGTTTTTGCCAACAGGGAAAAGGGTTTCTGTGAGAACCCTACACTCTATAGAAGCCTGCGAAAATCGACTGCCCCAGTTTTCGGCCAATAGCGTAGAGTGTTTCTCTGAAAAGAGAAATAATGGAAATACCTTTTTAATGGCAGTAAATTATTGAACAAACCGGTGCATATTTGACCTAAATTTGATCATTCTAATTGTGCTAAATAAAGCCTCCATGCACAAATATTGGATTTGTTTTTCCTACATATTAAATATTTAAACTGCTTATTTTATCACATATTAAATATCTGAAGCATTAACGCAAATGAAGATAAAAAATAAAATTTTTTTTTTACGTTTTGAAACCAATGCAAGCACTTTTATACTGACCACTACAGCGCGTGTAGATTTTGCATTGGCCGTGCTTTGTACACTTTTCCATATGAATGAGTGTCTTGTTCTTGTACTGAACTCAATCAAGTGTTTCTAATAATTTTCAAAATTTTCAATAGCCACACACACACACTCATATACAGATAGAGTATTCGAAACCATAATGTCGTGGAAAACGCTTTTATTATAATGTTTTTTAAGGCGAGAAATTTAGCAGCTGCCATAATAATTGAGTAAATTGAAGAGGCGAAAAATTTAAAATAAATTACAAAGAATACTCAAGTAAATGAATTGCAATTACGCCACACAATTCTTTTTTTACGGAGGTGCAAATTTCTACACAAAGGAAGAATGCAATAAACCATATTTGTCGACTTTTCGAATTTTTCCTATGACATTTTTAGAAATGTCAAATATGTTGCTGCGGCGTGGTGATGAAATTTAGAGAAGCAAAAAGAAAACCAAACAATTGTAGACAAATTCCTAAGATAATTTATTGTAGTTTATTGGTTGAATAAAAAAAACTCATTTCATTCATTTTCTTTTTCATTAATGTTGCCGCTTTTGGCAGGCATTATCAGAATATTGGGACTGCTTTTTGATATAATTGCCAATACTTGGGCAACGTGGCTAGAAATTGGATGAAGTTTATGGTTTTTTTTTTTATAACAACATGACCCCACGAGCACAATATCCAAACACGTTTTAGGACTTTTACAAAGGCATAACACCCGCAATAAAACGTCTTCCTCTTAAGGCGATTGTGTACTTTTCTCATAGGTTTAGACCGGTTACACAGACCAGCCATATTTTTGTCGACTTGAAATCGTTAAAAATAAAATAGATTTAGCAAATTCTCAGTACACCTGACTGCCATGTATTCTTGCAAACCCTTTGCAAGTATCAATTGTAATCCATTTTGAACAAAAATTGGCGCACATATTTTGATTTTCCCAAGAACGAACCTTATTGTAAATAGGTGATATCGATCCATGTTTTGATGTGGTTCCCATACAAATTGATTTTTCAATCAAGATTTAATGACTTCTAAAAGCCACACTTGTAATTGGAATTTGATTACAATTACTTGCGATTGATTTGTTGAATTAAGAAGGAGTCCTATTAAAAATGGATCATATCCATGTTTTGATGCATCCCCAAACCGATCAGGCATTATTGCATATTTCAGTGGAGTTTGATTATTTTTCATACAGACTATTATTAATTTGGCCCAGAAACAATTCCTTCTGGAAATGGGCCATATGGTTTCCTGTTCTGTTATAGTTTCCATACAAATCGACCTTCTTAATCAAGTACAACATCTTCCTGAACTTACTGTTTTGATTGGAAACAGTCTGTCGGATTATATTTTCATACAGGATCATAGTTTTAATCTTATTTTTGCTGCGTTGTTCACTTATATCTCCATGTATACTACGAGAGCGCTCCCAAAACTAGCCGGCCTAACAAAGAAGACACAAAGAAGTTGTGAAAAACATAATGTCCTTTTATGTCAATCTCCTTAAAATAGCCAACAACCGCAGACTCCACCTCTTCATTGTTGCTAAATCGTTTCCCACCGTGCCATTTTTTCAAGTTTGGAAATAGAAAATAGTCCGGGGGAGCTAAATCTGGCTAATAAGATGCGTGATGAAGCAATTCGAACTTTAATTCATTAATTTTGGCCATCGAAATAGTGGATGAGTGAACTCGAAGAACATTGCCTTGATAAAACAAGAACATTGCCTTGATAAAACAACACTTTGCTTTTACCAAATGCGGCCTTTTTTCCAAAAGTTCATTACCTAAACGCTGCAATAAATTAGCATAATTTTCGCCATTGGTGGCTTTTCCTTTCAGAAGATAATCAATAAAAATAATCCTATGCGCATTCGAAAAAAACAGACACCATGACCTTGACTGCAGATGAAACCGTCTTCGCCGTCGTCTTCTTTGCATAGGCTTTTCCCATACCAGTCCACCGCTTTGACTGTTCTTTTGTCTCAGGTATGAAGTGACGGACATATGCCTCATCTATGGTTATAAATCGACGCAACAATTCATCTTGGCAGCTCGTACGGCCTCGTTTAAACCCTGCTACCCAATGTTTTACAGACGTAAAGGAAGGAACAGACTCCCCTAGAGTAAAATTTAGGTCGGCTTTAATATTGGTTGGACTTGAGACCTTTCAAATGGAAATATTGAATTACATAACGGTGGCCGATTTTTCCCACGCTTACAAATTCACTGAGAACTTTACTTTTGATGGCTCAAATAAAAATACTAAACAACGTGGCGCCTTGAAATTTAAAACATATGTTTTATTTAAAAAAAAAAAAAAAGAAAAAATTCCCTTGCATCCCATGAATAAGACATGGGAGAATTTTTCATATTCAACGAGCTTACACGCATTCTATTTTTAGACTCACTCAATGGGACAACGATTCCGAAAGTTACAGTTTGAGAGGGTTTAAAAAGCTTGTCTATTACTCGACTGCTCGAAGTACTCGTCGGACACATTGAGATGACTGCCGCTCAAATAATGATTGGTGCCTGTAGCGGGATTAAACCCGCGATCATGCGAACGATAGTCGCATGTACTAACCATCGCATCAAGGTCGGTACACTAACTATCACGAGTTTATTATCTGAAGCACGAAAAGAGCTAAGGACTGCTTTGAATGGACTAAACGATTTGATTTGACCTCATCTCTGCATCTCTCTGTATCGGCTAAATCGACAATTAAGGAGATTTTTACATTATGTAAAACAAAACTACAAAACACTCAAAAACAAAAACGGATCGACAACCACTGTCTTTTCGTCCACTATAAAAGGATGTCTTAACAAAAGTCACAAATTATTATTTCTTATCCTTATCTCATTGTTATCTTATTTCAGTCTTGTCAAGACTTCAAATTTCAAATTCAAATTTGTCACGCTTTGAAAAATAATCATCAAAAGAGGGTTTGGGGATAAATGAGACAAAACCAAAGTTCCTTGTTTCGACAAATAAAGAACGTACTCGTTTGAAATATAGCGTGGACTTTGAGAATTATACCTTTGTGGCGGTGGAACTGCCTCTTCTGTAAAATAGATAATACTAGCGATGACGAGTATTGTTTGCACACAGCTACGATTACGGACTGAGAAAGCGATTTAATGGCAAAACGCTCTTTTGTCGAATAAAAATCCAATCGAATTAGACATTTGTCTTAAACAACTTGCTGTAGGGGACAGAAACCTGGCTAAGAACACAAAAGGATGAATCTGAGTTGGGAGTATTTAAGCGAAAAACGTTCGACGAATGTCGACGTCGTACGATTCATAAACTGTATGAGTTGTACAACCACATTGAAATAGTCGACGCATAAAAATATGGTGGTAGAATTAACTGGATCGTTTAGTTTGATAGAAATGCTGCAGTACGAAAACTCTTCCACATTGAACTCGATGGGCAATTAGAAGGCAGACAGACAGACAGTTCTGGTTTTTGAGACGCTATCCAAACTCTTTGTGATGTATTGAAGAAGGAGCAGAAGATCGAAGCGCTTGAAATTGTTGTTTTCGACACGAGGAGTCAGGTCGAATTAAAATCTAATTCTAAACATTATCTCTGTTAACTAAATACATAGATATGTATAGAGTTCGCAAATAAACGAAAAAAAAAACAAATTCTCTTGTATCCCGTGAATAGGACATGAGGGAGCTTCATACATTCAGCGGGTTTATATTCATTCAATTTTTAGACTCACTCTAAGGGGACACATTATTTGATGGTAATTTCGAACTTAGTTTGGGAAGCTTTTCCTAAACTATCCGATTACTTGGCTATTTGAAGTGTTCATCTGAACATCGAGGTGCCACACCCTCAGGGAATGCTAGATAGTTGTGTCTGAGCTTGAAACCACGATCATATGCACAATAGTCGCATGTACTAACCATCGTCCCAAGATCGACCTCAAAATCGATATATAAAGTATGAGGGAGGCGGCGTCTCTGCCATGCCCATTTATCTGATAACAGGTTGGCACAATGTCCTTTACACCAGGGACCGAAATAAATCCAAAAGGAAAAAAAACCATACAATGTTTTTGTTTTTCAACAATTGTAGGGGTTATTAATTTCCTAAAAGCAGGTTACGAGTATAGTTAATAGATGCGAGAAACGGTTATCCCAACTCATGCTTCTTTTAAAGTAGGGGCCTAACTGTGGGATTGGCTTTATTAAAAATTTTTATAAAATGGTACAGCGCCACTTGTTTTCTAGTGGCACAAAATCTCATTTTTATATATCAACGAATTTGAAAAATGTGAGCGATATATTTGGTTTGTGTATAATGGACGTGCCACGATAATTTGTTTCAATAAAATTTGCTGCATTTTTACTTCGATGTACGAATGTACGAATTTATAATATGTGAACGATTTGAAATTTGGTTTGTGTAGAATGAATCATTAGCGATCACACGGTATTGTAAAACAGGGTAAAGTAGTTTATAATAATTCCCAAGATCATACAAAAAATGTAAATAAATTTCATAAATTCAATTTCATAGTTTGAAAGACGCAACAATTTCATTGCTTCGTTTCAAAAGCGATGCGATGCGATCGGTTACGTTAGCAATAACACAACTACCAGATCTTATTATCCTTCCTCAAATAGTGTCTAGGACATGGAACTTTTACTCTTTAAGTGATCAAAGTCAATTTTAAAAAGTGGATGAGACAACACAAAATATGATTTCGAATTAAAATTCGTAATTATGAATCTGTCGTAATTAATCCTAAACTAATGTACGAGTATGTTTTGACCATATTAATTTAAGCTTGTTAACGATTGCTTTTAAAGCTAGTAAAACTGTAGGCATATCAAGAGAAAGTTAAATGGGCATACGTACACCATTTTTAAAATAAACGATTCATGTAAGAGTTAAAAATACACCATTTTCTAAACAATTATTTACAAAAATATATGATGTAGTAAAAGAAGTTCATTATTTTTCCCATAGATGGCTTTTACTTTTATCAATCTTTATCTCACATTGTATAAGTACGTTCAAGTTACGCTAGATGGCGTTAGAAAGATAATACTTCGTATTCAATAAACTACTCAGATAGTTTTGTGATTGCTTGACTCAGTCTGAATCCGAATAAAGAGAAAAACCCCCTTCGTTTTCTTCGATAAAGGCGAAAACGCAACATGGCCGGCTGAAAGTGTAAATTGGGTTTGTGATTCTGATACTGTAAAATCTAACCACGTGCTCTTTTGTCTTTGTCAATTCCGTCCCCGTAATTTTGATGTCAAAGATGCACCATACTCTGGAAGGCCGGTTGATGAAAGTGTCAATAAAATAATGGAAATAGGGAAGCCCGACCGTAATGTAAGCAATGTTTCGATTGCGCAGAAGCTAAACACTGCACAAAATAATCATTTGGAACCACTTGAATAAGCTCGGATACAAAAAGAAGCTCGATGAATGGGTGCCACACGAGTTAGTGTAAAAAACATCATGAATTTCCATCTATTGAATCGCAACAAAATCCACCAATTTATAAACGAATAGAAACTGGAGATGGCCACTTAACACAACATCTGCCGAAAATAGTCGTGGTCGTATCGTGGCAAGATTGCGCAAACTGTAACAATCGGAACGCCTTCACAAACAATGGAAAAAACCCCCCAAGCCTTGATATAAAGGGTGGCGCATAAGTAACGTTAACGGCGAATGCGTTCTTGTGCATCATTTGGTTTTAACTCGTGAACCAATTGCATCTTATGTGGGAAAGGATGTAGCATGTGTAAAATTCTTTGCAGACATCTCTAACTGCTGAGAACGTCGCCTAGTGAAAGTTTCGGGATTTTCCTCAATACTTGTTGCACTCGAACAATGGTCACTTCATTTCAAACTGCACGAGATCTTCCAGCACGCGGAAGATCACAGACAGCCCCTTGTTGCCCAAAACGCTGAACCAATTGGTAAATTGTGGGAGCGCTAGGAGCATTTCGAACATGAAAGAAATTTCGGTATGATCTGAATAATCGAATGCTGACTTTCAAAGTAAAATTGAACAACTTTGATTCTTTGTTCTGTGCTGAGCCTTTCCATCATAAATTTCCCAAGTATTATTTAGTTAATTCTGTAAAGAGACGAACAAAAAGACTTAAACAAAAAATGTATTCAATGATCAAATCTTAACTTTACTTATGCGCCAGCCTATATAAGAGAGGTATTGTGTTCAAGTAGGATAATGACAGGCTACATACGTCGATAGTGACCTGTCAGAAGCTTTGTGATCTTGGTTGATCTTTGTCTTATGCAATCACCTCATAGTCCACACCAGGTAACAAGCCTGAAACCACTTGTTCCTGTATACGACTAATGATTTAGCTGGTAATAAATTTTGCTTCAAGAGAAGATTGTGAAAATCGACTGTCCCAGTTGTTTGTCAATAGAGAAAAACAAGTTATCAAATAAAACGGTGTACAGGGTTGCCCATATTCGACGGACCCATCTGGCAACGCCAT
>JAHXMU010026316.1:1642131-1682315 GCA_019455685.1 Philornis downsi | reverse complement strand
TTTTTAAAAAACATGGGTCCGTCGAATATGGGCAACCCTGTATATTTGATGTAAATCGGTTCGTTCCAACTAGTCTTCAATGTCATGTATAAGTAATGGATTTCTTTTTACTACATCTTATAATACTTTAGTTCAAAAATGACTTTTAATGTATAATATATTTTTAGCATTCGTTTTTTGCATTTTGCTCAACGTTTTGTATAACCAAAATAGCATCATTATTTTACATTTTGGCCATATTTTCACAATTTTTTTTTTTTGCCGACTTCTGGCAACTTTGTTACTATGTAATACACGCAGCACGATCATCTCTGTCCGCCCCCGGTGCCGACCGATTTGTTGCTCTTGTCGCTGCCGCTATGATGATCTTCACACCTACTTTGTAACATTTTTGTTCGTTGCACTTGAAATAGTTTGCAAAGTAGTTTTGTGTCGCGTGTGACCACAGAACATCGTCAGATCTTGACTAGGTGTTTATCGTGGACTACATTTCCTCGACACTGAAATAAACGAGAGCAGAGATGCAAACACGCGCTGGCTGTTTTGTGCAGTTTCTAAACGCCCCAATTGAGCACACGATCAGCCTAGAGTATTGACAGCAGAAAAGTTGAGACAAATGAGATAACTACAGAAGTGAGAAGATACCCTACGATAGTGGCGTTAATGCCAGCATTCATTGAGAGAGAATCGTGTCGAATTTGTTTATATGCACGGCACTATGCGGTTCAATAAAAAATGCAATTGACACGATTGACAAATTAAAGCACGTAATGGCTGTGAATCATTTGGAAAATTAACGAGGGAACGATTAAAAGTTTTGTTGTTAATCATTAGAATTTTTCGAGAAAAGCAGTTGTATAACTGGGTAAATAATTATCTATTTGAATAGCATCGCTGTTTACCGAACAGTTTGAAAAAAAAAACTTGTACGAATTGAAATTACACAGAGACATGTTAGCGAACGCAGCTTCGAATGCAACCGCAACTACCTATAAGGACTGTAGTGTATGAAGATTGCAGAGGCAGAATTCACGGTGGTCGCACAACGCGAGCGTTCGTAGCTCCCTCACCCGGACGGATCCAAGCATGAGGCGAATAATACATAGTTTCTATAACAGCAAATTTTAGTTCTTTTGTTTTATTTTTAATTTTTATACCAGCGAGTTTCCAATATATGTATGTATTTTTGATACTGAACGCACATCCATAATCGTTCGTCTAATATTGCGCAATAGCACGAAAAAAATTGTAATAATTATAGATCTTCGAAACTACTAACCCTATTGACATAAAATGTAAGGGATTTGTAGGGAAAGAGCCAGGCTTTCAGGAAAAGAAATGTTAATCAGACTGTACATATTAACGCAGTATGATCTACGGGGTGTCAAAATTGAATACCTCTATAGCGAAAAATCTTTCCGATCGTGCATTTCTTACAAATAGTAATTGGTTTTGATGCAATATAAAGTTCGTATATGTGACGAAGAAAACCATAATTTTCATCATAGGGTGCGAAGTATAATCTTTGCGCCAGTTTACGTTTAATTTTTACAACTAGAAATACCCATCTGAGACCCCACGAAATATATACAGAGGTCGGCGCTCGAATAAAAAATTATGTAATTTTGTCAATTCAGATTTTTTTTATTTAAAAACTTCAGTATATACAGGCTGTCCGTCGGGAAGGTATACTACTATATATTACCGCCAATTGGTAAACAGTAATTTTGACAATGCATATTTGGCAGTCGTGAAGTGGAGATGTGGCAAATCTATTATGGAAAAATATTCGATAAACCAACGTGTTTTAGTCGTTAAAACATTTTATCAAAATCAATCATCGATTACTGTGACGATGAGAAAGTTACGTGACATTTTTGGAGACGCACTATTTATGGTGTAGTGAATGATTTCGAAGAAAGAGAGTCTGTAGCTGATAGAGCCAAGCATGGACCACAACGTATTGCAGGATCGGCTGAAAACATTACTGCTGCTCAAGAAAGTGTTCAAAACAATAAATCAACCTCAATCAACCTCAATTCGATTGAGGGTTTTCCATTGCCCAGAACCGATTCGAAATAATCGGTTCTGGGCAATGGAAAACCCTCAAGTTATTCATCAGCCACCTTTGGATCCATTAAAGGTGTGTGCAATTTGGTCAGGAGGAATCATTAGACCTCACTTCTTTGAAACCGAAAACGACGTAACGGCAAGTTTTAATGAGGAGCGATATCGTGATATGATTGGAAACTTTTTAACGCCACAACTGCATAATATGGGCTTGATTAACATGTGGTATCAACAAGACGGTGCTACATCGCATACAGCCAGGATTACAATGGAATTACTGCGAGGCCTCCTTCTACAAAAAGTTATTTTAAGAAATGGTGATGTTGATTGGCCTCCACGGTCGTCTGATTTGACTGCTCCGGACTTCTTTTTGTGGGGATATCTGAAAAGCAAGGTTTATGCAAACAAACCAGATACGCTTGAGCAACTCAAATAAAATATTCGTGATGAAATTAATGAAATACCGCGTGAAATTAATGAATAGTCCGCTAACAGAGGCGGATATTTATCTGATATTGTATTCCATACATAATTGCCGACTTTTCTTTCTTTCTTCTTTCTTTCTTTTAATCAAAAATTAGTATATCAAAAAGCAGTATACCGTCCCGACGGACGCCCTGTATTTTTTTGACCGCACTTAATTATCTGTTTGCATATACGCTAAGCGCTTGGTAAACTTGATTCTGGGAATCTAAACGGACGGCATTAACACAACCTTCCTGGTACTTCCCATACGAATTGGCCGATTTTCGAAAATTCAACCTTTCCTCTGTCATTACTAAATTGTAGGATGCAGAAATCCAGACTTTTGTATATTCTATTGATTTATAATTGGTTATTTGGTAAAATGCAGGAAAAATCGATTAACTAATCAAGTCCTTTCTACATATAGTGCTCTCCATACAAATATCTCCATTTAACTCATATATTCTTTCCTTCATATCTTTCAGGCAATTGTACTGAATTCAGTCGATTTTGGTACACATCCTACATTTAACAAACTTAATTATGAGAATGAAATATTATCGTGTACCTTCTAATACCTCCCATGCAAATTGAATAATTTATCCAAATTTTATTTTTCCTCTGTAACCCCAAAATTCATAGACTACAGTTACTAAGACTTTTGTCTATTATATTACTTTATAATTTTGGGTAAAATATGGAAACATCGATCACGCCCTTTCTTGTATCTCCCATAAAAATTACCCTTATATTTTCAGATTTACATATATCTTTTTTTCAATTACACTGAATTCAGTATAAATGAGCAGGCTTCATGCGTTTAATAAACTTAGTGCTGCAGATTAAAGTGAACTGAATTAATTAATTTGGGTATCATACGTGCGAATTGGCTACGGTTCCCCTATAGTTTATAATGTTAACCTTACTTTTTGGTATCTCTGAGTATTTTTTAATGATAACCTAACGATATACCACCGTTACCCTTCCAGCACCCGCACAATTTTGAACCAAGGTAAAGGGACGATGGCTGAAGATGCATGTATTAAAATTTGGCACATCGAATTTACCATATCAGATGAAATACGATATATACTTTCATCCCTCTTGTTGAAGTATGTGTTATCCTTTTAATGGTTTCAAAGCCGCCGATCTGGCAAAGCTGTCAGCTGTTTAATACCTGTTATCTGAAGTGTCATTTATTTAGTGAAAGGTTTGCTGTTTACAAATATGTATCGTTTACCGAAGAACGCGTATAAATAGTTAAAAATTACTACAAATAATTCAAACGTGGGCTTTCAATCGAACAAAATTTTATTCAGCAATGAAGCTCGGTGGTTACATCAACAAGCAAAACTGTCGAATATGGGGCCCAGAGAATCCAAAAGTGATTGCGGAATAACCATTGCGTCCGGAAAAAGTGACTGTTTGGTGCGCATTATGGTCTGGAGGTGTCATTGGGCCATATTTTTTTCGAAAACTATACTATCTCAAAAGGATCCACCGCTAAAACCAATCCAGAGGCCGTTATTTAAATGGCATTTTATTTCGTACATAACAGCAAAATCCAACCATTATAATGAAAAAAATTTCATTGAAATCTTAGCTTTTAAAAATAGATAACCCTATATAAAAATTTAGTCTTGATTGGACTTTAGATGTAAATAAAAATGTCGTACAGGAAAACTTGAATTTTTCAGGAAATTTCCAGTGATAGTTTATGATTCTCCAGTTAAGATTTATTCTGTACCATAAAGTTAAAACATTTAATAGGTGTGCGTAATACTTTTCTTCTTAATTCTGCTTTAAATGGGGTAACACTATTTACGCAATTGATAAATGTATAATAATTGTACAATAATCCTTTGTCTAAGTAATTTGTTTAAGTAATTACTTATAGATTTAGAAAAACTTACACAACTCTCTGATATACAATCAGTTATTACGTCACAACATCTGTAAGTTTACAATATGTCAATTAATAGTGAAAAATAGTTTTAGCCAATACTTATTAAGCGGCTTAAATATTACAACTGTTCCAAAAACCGCAATAATGCGGTTGATCCTCACAAAAATAAACACAAAACGATAAATTCATTTCCAAACAGTGTAATTACGTCTTTTGCAATGTACTATCGCACATTGTCTTAGTGCATAACGAATCTGAGTTAAATATTAATACCAAATATCACAAAATAAACTGCAAGATATTTCAATTATTTATTGGTTTTGTGACAACCTTTGTTTACACCAATTCAAGCAGCAAACAATTTTGAATGGTCGGCCACAGTTTTGCTTGTTTTTTTATTTTTAATCAGAAATCAGAATTCTTTCTTAGGAAATTTATTTTCTAAAACGTGATGAAATGAAGCACACGACAGACGAAGCAATCGAGTGCAATTCGAAACAAACAAAAAGTTAACTTTTGAAAACAACAAACAATGCGTGATTAAAGTTAATTCCCCGCCCAGCACTGAAAAAAAACCCGCTGAACGTCAACTCGTTGTTATTGTTTATATAAACTATAATTAACAAAAAAAAAACAGAGTAACTGCAGCAAAATTTTGCTACAATAATAACAGCAAAAGAACATTCCCGTAGCGGATTCTCCAAGGCCTTCTACATATGTGGCACTCGGAAACGGCTTCGTATATTTGAACTCTTCCAATATGCCTTACAGATGAACGCATTGTATTGAAAGGCATTTCACTTTTTCGTGCTGATAAAATTAAGAACGCAAACAAACCCTTTTTCAAAAGTGGTGATTGGAATCATAAGCCGATTAAAAATCAAGGGAATTTGATCTCTTGAATGATATGGCAGAGCTTTTCACATTCAGTGAGCATTATATTTTTACCTACAGTTTAACGACAATTCCGAACGTAACAGTTTGAGAAGCACTCGCTAGACTAGTCGATCACTCGACTATTCGAAATGTTTGTCAGACAGATCGGCGCAACCACCGCTTAGCCAATGGTTGGTGACTGTATCGAGGATTGGCCCCACGGTAGTCGGGCCAAGGCAGAGCTTTTCACATTCAGTGAGCATTATATTTTTACCTACAGTTTAACGACAATTCCGAACGTAACAGTTTGAGAAGCATTCGCTAGACTAGTCGATCACTCGACTATTCGAAATGTTTGTCAGACAGATTGGGGCAACCACCGCTTAGCCAATGGTTGGTGACTGTATCGAGGATTGACCCCACGGTAGTCGGGCCAAGACCGGTCTAAAATAAGAAACGGTAACCTAAAAAAAGCGGTAAGCATTTTTTACATTTTTGGCTTTTTGTACTAACATTTAGTGGTGTAATCTTCAACTTCCTCTATCGGATTTATAAACTCGCCAATATATGTTATACATGAATGGCACGTAGGAGGGCCCTTTCGGTTCCATTATTTTTGCTTTCGTCATAGATTTCCACGGTTATCTTTTATTTTAAAATGTCATTTTCACCACTGCTTAAAATTACTGAAAAAGTGGTCGAGGTTTCAGAACGTGAGACGCGTCGAATCGCTCGATTTATATCTCAAAGATTCTTATAACCATCTTATTCGAAATCCAATTTCAATTCAATTAATTTAGAGAATTACAGATATTCCCAATACACTCTCCTGTAGATAACATGCTAAAACCTTCTGTGTAAGGATTGTACGTATAATAAAAACCCCTCTCCCCAATGCCGCCCTGTGTACTTCGTAGAGGAAAGTGAAATGCCTTTGGAATATCGGCCCGATAGAAGGCCTCTGAAGACATGAATTCCACTGACTGGTTAGTATCAATGTTCATATGTACAGATGCATGTGATCAATGAATGAGATCTTTTTCCATTTCCAGAATCAACGAACAATTTCGACCGACACTACCGTAGAGAAGAGTGCGGGGGAGGAGGTGTTGTTTCGCTGTATCTTCGTAAACGCTTTGTCAAGTTTTCCCCATTCAACAAAAAATTAAATACAACGTAAATTGTAATTTGAACAATTTATTTTGTTTATTTATACAGTTACTAAGAGTACAGTGCCGAATCAGTTTTGGCAACGGTTCACTTGGCTTTTTGCTTATATTTTTTGTTCAAAAAGCGCAACATTTTCATTGCACCCAGTCATTTACACACCCAGAAGGAAACGGGGGATTTAGTTCATAAAATATTAGTTTCAGCTTAAGTTGGTTGTAACAAACCTCGTTCATGACAAGTGGAAATTGCGCAAGAATCATAGGGTTATCCATTTAGTGCGTTCAAAACCGCCGCTCTGGCAACGCTGTCAGCTGTTAAATACCTGCCATCTGAAGTGTTATTTATTTAGTGAAAGATTTTCCATTCACGAATATGGATCGTTTAAAAACTGAAGAACGTGGAAAAAAACTACAACTTACTATAAAAGTGGTAATTCAAACGTGGACTTTCAATCGAACAAAAATTTCTTCAGCGATGAAGTTCATTTCTTACTCGGTGGTTATGTCAACAAGCAAAATTGTCGCATATGGGGCTCGGAAATGATTGTGGAAAAGCCATTGCATCCGGAAAAAGTGACTGTTCGGTGCGCAGTCAAAATAAAAGTGGTGACTGAAACATGGGCACTTTTAGTGTATTACGGGATGATTATGGTCGTCATAATCCACCTACTGTGCAAGGAATTAGTAAGATAATACAGAAATTTATAGAAGCTAGAAGCGTTCCAGATGTGGTCAGACCTGTGCATCATCGCAATGACGCACTGCCGAAAATATCGCTTCTGTTTGTGAGAGAAACTGTGGCGGATAATCCGAATTTCAATTTAGGCCCGCGCTATGCCCGTACGGTAACCGAGTTTTTTGGCCTGCAATTGAATATGAAGACCTGGCCGACGTGTGGTTTCAAAAAGACGACGCCACGAGAAACACAACACGACCGATTTTGGCTTTATTGCATAAGAAGTTTCCAGAAAGCGTAATTTCACGTTTTGGCGACGTCAATTGGCCACCAAAATCATGCAGTTTGACGCCGTTTGGCTCTTTTGTGGGGCTGCGTCAATGGCCGTATTTGCGCAGATAATCCCCAAACGTTGGAACATTTAAAACCCAACATTCGTCAAGTTATCACCGAGATACAGTCCGAAATATGCGAGAAAGTGGTCGAAAATTACCTCAAGACAATCCGCTGCTGCAACCAATCCAGAGGTGGTTATTTAAATTACACTGTATTACGTATATAATGACAAAGTCTAAGCATTATAATGAAATAAAAGTTTCATCGAAATCATAGCTTTATGTTTTATTTAACTTCACGTATGAAACCGAAAAATGGACAACCCGTTATTAGGCTCAATGCAATACGGAATCAGAAACCTCGTATAATAAAGCGTAGGCGTTCGGAGTGTTACCAACTTCACGCTTCTTCAGCAACCAAATGGCTAATGACAGCGCGCTCATATTTTGCTTATGGTTTACGTCGCAGTTAAAAAAGTTATCGAAATGAAACTCAAAGGCAATAGTGGTGTTGCTTTGTATTTGGCTGGAATATCATAGCCGACCATTATTCATGAGTTGCCACATTTACATATTTGTGAACAAAAAGCATTGGCAGATTCGTCTAACAAGATCAGAGGTGTTAAAATACTTGCATTTGGTGCCGGACTTGAAAATTTGGTCTTTTCTGATGAAGAAATATTTACGGTTCAGCAACATGTAAACAAACATAGCAAACGTGAATAGGTAGAGAGCAAAAGCAAGGACAATTTAGATCAGTGAATTACTTTGCGAAAATAAGCACCTGCATCAGTAATAGTTCAAACAGGATACGTAATAAATTCGGTAAAAAGCTCGTGAAAGATAAAGTTCTTAGTTTATTTTCTTCAGAACTACAGCGACCATATTCCGCAGACTTAAACCCAATGAATTTTTTTCGTATGGTCTATACTGATGGCCAAAGTATCAACTAAAAAATATGAAATAGCCAACGCCTTAAAAATTGCACTTCGCCGAAAATGGGACCAAATAACATCAAGGCGTGGAGCCTTTCCGGACAGACTACATGCTAAGTTAGGCACTAAAATTGAAATATTTTTATGATATACTGAAGTTTTTCAATAAAAAAAAATTAAAATCGAAAAAATTACATTTCAATTGGTAACACTTCTAGCGCCGACCCTTGTAAGTGTTGTTTCAAATTTTTAAGGCTGTGAATCACCTGATGGACTACAGGGTTATTATTTTTGGTTATAACTTCCTATTGCAGGCGGCAGTAACAAATTTTAAACATCACCCGGGGGCCACATTTATCTGTAATACTCAAATAAAACCAAAATTTAGAAAAAATTGTATGGAATTGCCTAACAATGATACAAAGTTGTATCAAATTTTTTTGTACACAGGAAGATCAAAGATCAACATTTTACCTATAGTGTACTTGAAAGTAATAACTTTCTGTGGGCGTTAGATAGCAGACATTTCTAAGCGGATATGTAAATGTGTCTGTATGCAATACAAGTAATATTTCAAGTCATTTATGTGCAGTCATTCTTCATATTTGCTTAATCAACTCACAACAAGTAGAATGCAAGAAATGCAAATTCTGCACTTTTTTGTTGTTGTTTCAAGAGTCTTCTAGTGAAATGTGAGATAGATTCAATAAAGAAAATGGAAACAAAATTGCGTCTTAAGCAATGTATAGATTGTTTGAACATTAGCAAACTACGAGGGTTATGCGATAATTACGTAATCTCGAATACAGACGGCGATAGTATTAAAAAAGAAAAATTAGTGTTGATTTAGATTTGAAGCAATGAATAAGTTTAATATTCCCAAAAATTAATATCAAACAAGTGATTAACATTAATTTTTTTTTCGGAAAATTTCTTAAAACAATCACATTTCTTAATGCAATCACATTTGGTGTAGAAATAAACATGCCCTAAATGATGTCAACACGCTACTAATACTAATTATTACAAGCGTTGTGACACCGTAAGCATATCCTGCTTCTTATTTAGGAGGATATTATTTTACCTTCTGGCAAGTTTTTTTGAATATAATGCTTCATGTATCGGCTCCAAGGATCATGAATAAAATCTTTCAACTTTGATGGAACTCCAAATTTTCTGCACAGTCCCCAGAGCCCTTCAACGCTTGTTGGTTTTATTGTTGATACACCCTTCTTTATGTCCGTCCACAGATTTTCGATAGGGTTCAAATCTGGGGACTGTGCAGGCCACTCCATTACATTAATAGAGTTATCGTTGAACCATTTTTTTGCCATTTTGCTGGTGTGTTTGGGGTCATTGTCTTGCTGGAAGACCCACACCAGCGGCATTTCGTAGGAAGCATACGGTAGCATAATTTCATCAAGGATTTTTACATAAACCGATGCATCCATAACGGTTTTATTCCAATATACCATATTCCAATACCCATACCATAATACTATGACCTCCATGTTTTATAGTTTTTGATGTGAATTTTGGCATGTATTCACTGTTAGGTGGCCTACGGACAAAACATCTGGAACCCTTTCCACCAAAAAGGACAATTTTGGATTCGTCAGTCCAAAGCACATTTCTCCACTTTTCCTTTGGCCAATTTTGATGTGCTTAGCAAATGATATCCTTTTAGCAACATGCTCAGAGATAAGGAGCGGCACTTATTGAGGACTACAGGCATTGAGGCTGTTGTCTCGAAGTTTGCGGCGAATAGTTTCCACGCTTGCCGGCACATCCAATGTTTTTTTGAGCTCCATGCCTGTCATAAAGGGATTTGCTTTACTCGACCGTACTAAACGCTTCACCATTAAGGGTGACAAAAGTGGCTTCCTACCACGAGATTCAACTTTTTGCTCAAATCTTAGGGCATTTATTATCATTTTATTGGAACAGCCCAGCAAATTCCTTATTTGGGAATAAGATTTACCCTCGGACGCAAATTTTTTTATTAGTTTACGTTTTTCCGGCGAACAATGCTTTCCGCGACCCATAACTATATAATTTTTATAAAATTATTACCTGATTTTGAAGAAAGTATATTAAAAAATTGTTATTACCTTTTGTTTTCACTTTTTTTCACAAAATTTTGCAAAACTAATTTAAAAAAGCCAGTTGGTGCTATTTCATTGACTGCGCTGAAGTAGATTCTTTTGTAAATGATCGATCATTTCTAGAGAACCGTTAACTATCTTGAGGAAAAAAACTTCTCTTAAAAAGAGTAAACAGAGTACTACGTCATCGCTTAGTTATGTTCAAATAATAAGCACAGAATTTATTTTTTTTATTGGAATGACAATAGTTTTCGAACTTGGTGCTCTTTTTTTGACCGGCACTGTATATTTGGGAAGCTGTGATGCTTACCGCTTGAGCTGTGCAGAGTAACTACTTTTTGGTTTTACAATTTATGGTAGCTACAAGTGTAATTTTTGGCTTTCGTTAAATATTATCTGACATTTTCCTTATGAACAATTCACAATATCTTTACCCCTAAAAGAGGCAAAAAGGTGTGTGCTTTATACTACAATTTAATTTAATCTTATATTAGGTATGTTCATGGAACTTTTGCAAATTCATTTTAAATTCATTTTTAATAAGTTTTGATAAGAAAAAAGATAAGTATAAACATTATTTATAACAATTTTTGGTAAAAAAGGTAAGTACAAACATGATGTTTATACAATCGGCTAACAGGTTTTATCATTAAAAACTCTAATTTACATTTTCATTTATCCAGGAATTTTCTTAAAAATTGAACATAATGCCTCCTTGTGTTGAAAAAAAAACGTATTTTTCGACACTTCCCACCAATTAATATCTTCCTTCAATTTTACCCATCGCTCATAATGTTCTGTCAATTGTAATTTTACAACTAACCCGATATTACACTACTATAAATCCTGAAGATTACTTAAGAAAAGCAGATCGTCACCGCCACCACTTTTTCGTCGACTACAAAGCTGCCTTAAAGTAGCCCGATACGACACAAATTGTATGAAACCACGACTGGGTTTGGTATTACTACAAAGCTTATATGTCTTTGAAGGATGTCTCTGATCGACGAAAAATCTTCTGTAAAGCTGGCGAAAGAGGTAAAAATCTTATTGAAAAATGGTTACACCAAACGACGTCTTCAATAAAAGCCATTGGCCATTTGCATAAGCTCATAAAAGAGATATCAGTCACTGCAGCCTTCTCAAACATTGAGAAGGAATCAAGAAAAGTGGCCCTGACGGTAAACCAGAACAAAATAAAGCTAAAAATTAAACTTTTTCGACATTATCTGAACATTTTTTTTATATTTTTTTCAGGACTAACATGCAGAAGTCGCCCCAGACAAAAAACGATATTATTTCTAAAAAACGATAAACTTCAAAATTGTGGCTTTCAAATTGATAACATAACAATTTCGATTATGTATGTTTGGAGTTTGGACTGCGCTTTAAGTAAAATAAATTTCGTGTGTCGATTAAATAATTGCTTTTTGATGGTGAAACATACAGATCACATTCAGCAAAGTCTTGAAAAGCATTTTAGCGAAACTTCTTCCTCGAAAAAAACCATTAGTCGATAATTTACTGCTTTAAATGCAGTCGTAGGGATATCGATTGCGTTGGACGTCGAGAAATGAAACCATCACAAAAAATTCTGCTCATTATTCTTGCTAATCGAAAAGTGAAGTAGCTGTAGGTATAGCCCATTGTGTCATTCCTGAATCGTATGATAAATCCGCTAAGTGGAAAGGACCTTGGGAGAGCTGTGTAAACAGTCGGCCGGAAAGGTAATACTCAAGATATTCTATTATATCAGTTACCTTAAAAAATCAAGTAATCAAGAAAAAAGAAAAAGAAAAACATTCAAGACAATGCAACGTGCCACAGATCAATGGTCAGAATGAGAAAAAATTCACAAACTAAGCGTATTTTGCAGATGTGGTTCTAGCGCTTATTTTATTTATTTATTTATTATTATTTTTTTCCAAATCTCAAATGAATTATCCAGGACAAAGATTTGAATTAATTAACAAGATCATTACCGAAATTGAAGCGTACTTTGTTAGACAAGCGCTGGATTTATTGTATAACTCTTGAAGGAAAAAATATTTTATTCTTCCTCAGTCCCGCGACTTATACACCGGCCTTACAACAAATTAGTACAACACGACGCAACTCATCGTAAAAGATATGTGTATAAGCGTTGGCTCGACCCAACTCCTCGTGCCAGCCCAATTCCGCGACTTTCTACTTGTTCTGTACGGCAAATGGTCATATTTATAACCGGGGAAACATAGACCTTCATACAACCCACGTAATTGTGCATATTTTCTTGGAGTAACCAAAACAAAAAAAAAATAGCTATTGACATTGGAACATACAATGAAATAGAAATAAATTTATATAATTGAATAAATGAAAATTTAAATAATAAACTAGCCGACCCGGCAAACGTTGCTTTGCCTTCAAATTTTATTTTTATTGGAAATGTTTCATGCCAATCGGTCTATTATAATAAGAAACGCCTATATTTGCAGAAGAACTTAAAATATGTTCACTCAACCGAAATACAAAATTCTGTTTAAATACCATTAGCAGGAGCAGAAATAATTGCTTTTTAATTTGTGGTTTGTATAGGAGGTACCACTCCCCATTGTCCAATCCCGCCCATATTTGCAGCAGCACTTAAGATATGTACACCAAACCGATGTACCAAATTTTGTTCAAATACCGTAAGCAGGAGCAGAAATAATTGATTTTTAATTTTTTGTTTGTATGGGAGGTACCACGCCCCATTGTCTAATACCGCCCATATTTGCAGTAGCACTTAAGATATGTACACCAAACCTACGCACCAAATTTTGTTCAAATACCGTAAGCAGGAGCAGAAATAATTGATTTTTAATTTTTTGTTTGTATGGGAGGTACCACGCCCCTTTGTCCAATTGGACCGAATTGTAAATCTAAACCATCCCGGGCACCACCCAGACGCATATACAAAAATTTATGCAAAGCGGTCCAGCCGTTCTGGAGTTTTAAGCATCGGAACAAACCACGATTCATTTTTATATATATAGATTAGAACCGAGTAATATCTTAGACGCAAAAACATATTGATAACAATTGTTCTTAAAGCGAAAACCTCTCAAATCCATAACGCAGCACGATAACAGAAGTAAATTATCATAAATTCGAATCACGAAAATAAATGTGTTATAAGAATATTTAAGTTAATTGCCCTAACTAAACACCCTTGATTCAATTCTGTTATACTTGTAATTATGTTATAATTTCGAAATTTTGTATCGGTCGAGACAGCAGATAGCAATTTTATTTGCGATGTGTATTAATTATTTCTATTAATTATATTTCACATGCAAAAATATTACATAATTGATATACGAGAATAAAGTTTTCTTACCTTGCCAATTTTATTACATTCATTGTGATTGATTGATTAATAAATGGAACCACACGATGACATGATTGTTGTTTATTTTTGAATACCTCAAATTGATTCCATATCGATTTCATCCTATCATATCGGACCACACACAGGTGAAGATATTAAAACGGGCAGCGGTGGTGACAGACGCGACACTTATCTATATCTTATGTACGGGTATGACTACACTCGGCGAAAACGAAGCGCTCTAAGAAGGAAATGAATGCAACATTAGAGGTAGACAAGAGTTGGTTGTTTTTAGTTGAATAATGAAGTACATTTTTTTGCAGACAATTTGATAAAGGGTATATAAATATATCATAAGCTTCCACTCTATCAGATGCAAAAAAAAAAAAAATTGATAACGACTTTAGGGTGGAGCAGTCGTTGGCGATAAAGTTGCCAAAGTTGTGAAAGTAATTTCAGTGTTTTCACATAGATGGTGTTTATGCTATTTTTGAAATGCTATAGCTCAGCCTATATTCAAACTTCAATTTGCGATTTGTCGCAACATTTTCAATGGTCCTGTGAACGTGGAGTCACATTTTGACATATTTTGCTCTTTTATTTCAGAAAAGCTATGAGAGATTTTTTGGTACAAAGGTCTTCCTTCTATAATTGATGCAGTACTTGAGTATGACCTATTATTTAGTTTGTTTTATCGGTTAATCTCATTGTATTTAGCGATTTTTATAATGGATAATAATATCAAGCAAAGAATTTGCTCAAATTTTGTATTTCAAATGGAATTTCACGTGAGTTAAGGTCGGACTCGAAGACGACATAAATAAAATAACAAATAAAGATCAGTTTCAGTAAATGACCAAAACACAGACATTATTTTATCTTAGTATTTAAGAAACACATTTAAACTGTAATAAATATGTAAACACATTTTTGTCTAGACTAAGTATCCTTCTATAAATAAACATTATCTTTAAACCGATAAAATTACTAATCCTAAAGTAACAAAACCCATATTTAAACCACAGATATAGTAACCCTTATTATTGACACAATTGGTCCTAAACACAAATTGAGAAGACTAAACATTAAACTAAGGAAAAACCCTAAACATCTGTTCGTTTAGGAAAACATACGTTAAAAGATAAGAAACTCATATTCATTACAACTGATAAGGAATTTAGTATTTAAGGAAGGAAATAGAATTGTAATCGGGGAGTTTTTAAGAAAATACCACATAAGAACATATCGTACCCTAAATACAAAAGGGGCACAACTCAAAAATTGTCAAAATCTACTTTTTCCAATAAACTGATTCACATTACACATCTCTAACTATAATAAAAATTTCCGTCTCATCACTATCTTCTTTACTGGAAAAATGCCGTTATGTCTATTTTTATGTCAAGTTTGTTGCTTCTGCACTATCACGGTTTTTTGCCTCTACTGAATAATAGAGAATTTTGAGTTGTGTCCTTTTTGTATTTAGTGTGCGATATGTTCTTATGTGGTATTTTCTTAAAAATCAATAAATATAATAAAGAAATAAAGACGCATAGCCGTCCAAAATATATATTTTTTGATTAAAATAAAAGTGCAAACTTTAATTCGTGTGAATCGCTGAAAATATTACATAAGGATTATGATAATCGACTTTATCCAAAATACCTTTCATATGCAGGTATTTTGGATAAAGCCGATACAAAAAAAGAAAACATGGTGTATTGGAAGATTTACCACGCTCTGGTCGCAAGTTAAAGTCTTTAACTGAACATCGATACAGTCAAAGAAATGGAGACTGAAAATCACCGTTTAAGTTTGAGAGAGACAGCTGTTGAGCTTCTTGTGTTTCAGGAACCAATTCGGACCTTTTGATATTTTCGAATGACCTAAATTTTCACAATCGTGTAAACGTTGCTGAAGATATTCTAGAATAAGTCCATTCAGACTAGATATAGTGATGAGAGTGATGAGATATAGCTTTACAAGTTTGACGTGCAATCAAAAAGCTGCGAAAAAACACGTCAAAGTAGATCGAAAGTCAAGATACGAGTAATTTTAACAGTTTTCTTGAGCTATTGCGGAGTTGTGCATAAGAAAAGGTCAAGCCAAAAGGTCAAGCCAAAAGGTCAGACGGTAAATAAAAAATATTATCTGGCCGTTACACGGCATTTAAAAGAACAAATTTGGTGAAAAATGCCAGATGTGTGGAAAGGAAGCTCATGGATTTTGCAGCACGATATTTTAGTTAACAGAACACGTAAAACAGCGGAATTCTCATCGGGAACAGCTATAAATTGAATGAATAATAAATATTTTCCGTTCTATTGACTAATTCTGACAGAATATACATTGTATTTCTACAGGGTGTCCGTCGGGAAGGTATACTACTTTGTTTGTTTATAATTTTTGATTAAATGAAAGAGAATGGATCTTATATTGATAAATGTTGTATTTAATGTCGGCAATTATGTATGGAATACAATATCAGATAAATGTCAGCCTCTGTTAGCCGAATATTTTGTTTGAGTTCCTCAAGTGGAGGCCAATCAACATCACCATTTCTTGAAACAACTTGTTGGGGAACGAGGTCTCGCAGTAATTCCATTGTAATCCCGGCTGTATGCGACGTGACACCGTCTTGTTGATACCACATGTTAATCAAGCCCAAAGCTTGCAGTTGTGGCGTTAAAAAGTTTTCAATCATATCACGAAATCGTTCCCCATTGGCAGTTACCGTTACACCGTTTTCAGTATCAAAGAAGTAAGGTCCAATGATTCCTCCTGACCAAATTGCACACCAGACTTTCACTTTCAATGGATGCAAAGGTGACATGAATAATTTGAAGGGTTTCCCTTGCCCAGAACCGATTATTCTGTTTATTCACATATCCCTTCAAATAAAAATGTGCTTCGTCACTTATTATGATTTTTTCATGAAAATCGGGGTTGTCATGGGCGAGCTGTAACATCCTATTGGCATATCGTATGTATATGGTATTGTGGAAGAAGCTTTGTGTCAAATCTTAAATGGAAACAAATGCAAATCCTTGTGCAAAATTGTGGCCAAAGCTCCTGAGCACGGCGTCGAATTGAGGTTGATGGATTGTTTTGAACACTTTCTTGAGCAGCAGTAATGTTTTCAGCCGATCTTGCAGTACGTTGTGGTCCATGCTTGGCCCTATCAGCTACAGACCCTTTTTCTTCAAAATCATTCACTACACCATAAATAGTGCGTCTTGTTGGCACGTTGTTTCTTCCAAAATTTCACGTAACTTTCTCATCGTCACAGCAATCGATGATTGATTTTGATAAAAGTTTTAACGATTAAAACACGTTGGTTTAGCGAATATTTTGCCATAATAAATTTGCCACGTCTTTACTTTACGACTGCCAAATATGAACTGTCAAGACTAATATTTATCAAAATGGCGGCAAAACAAAGTAGTATACCTTCCCGATGGACACCCTGTATTTATCAATATTTATGTATTTATCAATAAATTATATTATGTATTTATCAATAAATGAACATCAGAAATCAAAAGTTATTGATGAAAAGTTTTAGTTTTGTGTAAATACGAGTAGAACTTCAATAATGAACAAATTTTGCATACTTGTGTTGCTTATTTTTGTTATCAATTTTACTAATAAATTTATGGACTTTTAGAAACATTAACATATGTTTTCAACTTTAACGATGACAAATTTTACAGTTCATAAAATTTGTCCATAAAATAGTAGTTTCTGTGGTCACTTTCAACGCAGTTTCACTGAAAAGTATCTAAAGTAATAGTTAACATAATATTCAATATTAAGTTAAAATAGAAACAAGTTAAGTAAAAAAAAAAACAAAATGATATTTTACAATGAATATCAGAGCATACATAAAAAAACAGAAACCCATAAAGAAACTGAGTCTTAAGATTGCTTTCGAAAACGTTTTTAGGTGGTGGTTACAGAAATTTTCGTCACTTCTGTATTACTACAAGTAAGATTTAAAATTATAAGTTTGAATATATTATTATATCTAAATTATTTGGTACGCAACCAAGTTCCCGCTGTTTGCCAATAGATGTGTTGTGTGAATATAAGTGATTTTGTGCCAAACAATCGTCCTATGCGGGAAAGTATTGATTTTTTTTCTTCAATTTAAGAAAACGGAGGCTGAAGCTTATCAACAGCTTCAAAACGTTTACGGAGATGCTGCTTTAAGTGAAACAACGTGTCGAGATTGGTTTTGCCGCTATAAAGACGGTGATTTTAATATTGACGACCGTTCGCGAACCTTCGAAGACACTGAATTAACGGCATTGCTTGATGGAGATCTGTGTCAAACGCAGGTAGAACTCGCCTCAATATCACGAGTTACCCGCCAAGCCATTTCCAAGCGATTGCATACGTTAGGAATGATTGAAAAGCAAGGAACTTGGGTTTCTTATGCGTTGAAGCCAAGGGACGCTGAGCAACGTTTTTTCGCCTGTGAACAGCTGCGTCAGTGACAAAAAAGGAAAGGGTTTATTTAACGTATTGTAACGAGTGATGGAAAATGGATTCATTACAGCAATCCAAAGAAAAGAAAGTCACGGGGGCTGCCCGGTTATGCTTCTACGTCGTCGTCTCGGCCGCATAATCACGCTGCGAAAGTTATGCTCTGTATTTGGTGGGACCAGGTCGGTGTTATTTATTACGAGCTGTTGAAACCAAGTGAAACCATCACTGGCGACTCAGCCGAGGTAGGCGCGAGAAACGCCCACAATACGCGGAGAGGCTCAAAAATAATGATTTTCAGCATTTCGGCCTTACGTGGCCAACCGTTTTAAAACCTACCTGGAAACGCTGAAATGGAAAGTCTTACCAAATCCACCATATTCTCCAAATATTGCGCCGTCCGATTATCACCTGCTCCGTTCGATGGCACACGGTCTGGCTGACCAGCAGTTCCACTCATATGACGATATCAAGGAATGGCTAGATTCACGGATAGCCTCAAAAGATGAAAAGTTTTGCCGTGGCAGAATTCGACCTTTGCCAGAAAGATTGGAAAAAGTAGTAGCTAGTTAGCTACTTTAAATGAAACATTTGTAAACATATTTTCATAATAAAGTTGCATTTTTATAAACAAAAAAAAAACAGCGAGAACTTAGTTGCGCACCAATATAATTACATGCTCGTATTCTTATATATTTTTATATATACTAATATATACATATATATCATACTTAGATGTAGTACTTACTTTTTTCCGGTATACAACGTCGACTGGCTGCTGTTAGGATATAGTAGAATGCTGCAAAGATAATGATGTATTATGTTAGACAAGAATGGGTTTTTGATTAGGATTTCGTATTTATAAAGGGTGTCCCAACAAGAACGCAAGATTTAAATGACTGATACAGCAATTGAATTGTTTCTGTGGCTGTGACATGTGGCGCCGTCTTGTTGAAACTACTTGCCCTCCACATTCATTTCTTCAATTCTAGGCACGAAAAAACTGGTTATCATTTCACGATACCGAATACCATTGACTGTTTGCGCTTGGCATGCCTCATTTTCATAAAAAAGGTCCAATGATTCCTCCAGCCCAAAATCCACACCACACAGTGACCCGTTGAGGATGCATTTGCTTCTCGTGAATCACTCGAGGATTTTCTTCACCTCAGATTGGGCAATTCTGCCTATTGACGAAGCCATCAAGATGGAAATGGGCCTCGTCACTGAAGATGATTTCATCAGCAAAATCAGCATTTTCATGTTGTATCTCCAATACCCAATTAACGAATTACCTTCGCTGTCCATGGTCAGCTGACTTCAGTTCCTGAGTCAATTGAACTTTGTATGCATGAATATGCAAATCTTTCGTCAAAATTCGCTGCATTGTGGATTTGGAGACACTAATTTGCTGAGCTCGGTGAGCTCGACATCATCACGTACAGCTGCGACATTTTTGGTGGATCGACCTGGTCGAAGGCGCGTTGCTGTCTTTACATCACTAACAGACCTAGTTTTGGCAAATTTATCCATTAATCTCTTTACAGTTGACTCTTTTGGAGCATTATTATGACCCCAAGTTGATCACAATTTGCGAACTGTATGCGTTGTTCATTCGTGTAGCGCTCCATTTTTACTAACCTCGTACCTTCTACTACCAAACAATAACAATTGTTCAAATGTCAAACAACGACACTTCGAATGGCGTCAAATTTAAATCTTGCGTTCTTGTTGGGACACCTTTTATATGTTAAAACAATTGCGATTCAGAATTGACAAAAGGTTTCCTATAGCATCCAATCAGCAATGCGATATAAACGTGCACGTAGCAACGAAATATTTCAGATGGCTGCCTATATCTGATTAATGAATCTGTTCATCATTAGCTATTTCATGATTCCCCCACTGAAATCATGAAATAGCTAATATTAAAGCCTATAAACAAGTTATTTAGCTATAACCCAAAACGATTTACAATGTTGACACCCTTCATCGTTGGATAGAGAATATATCTGTTTCAAACAACTGGAAATATTCAACTAAAATCCCTTAAAATAGATAGCATATATCTGATCGACGTAAAAATCGAAGTCAATCTAAGCATGTCCATCCACAAGTACGATAGAAGTTTGGCACAAATACTTGTATATCTCATATTCATAGCTAAGCTAGGCTTGAAATTGGTCAAAGACGATTTCTAGAATGAAGCTGCTGGTACAAAGCAGATTGCAGATCGCAGTTTACCAGATGAACAAAAATTCTAGCCCTGGATCACATTCTATGGTTTTTTCTATTTTGGCTCATATTTCTTGAATGACTTAAATTTCAAGCGCAATTGTAATAAGTATGCAACTCTTCGACTCTAATGAAAAGTAAATGAAATAAATGCTATATCTGAAGAATTAAGCAGTTATAAATACATGTTGTATGTGAAAAGGGTGTGTTTACACGCCCAATAATGCGGTTGAATCGATACACCGTCTTCTACACTATGGTTCGCAGGTATCACAAGTTGCCGAAATCAGTTCCGTAGGAAAAGGAACTTCCCAAAGAAGGACTGAACCTCCCTTTAGAAAAATTGACATGTTCACTATTTTTTCATCGATTTTACCATTTGTGCATTAACTAATTATTAACTTATTAACTAATTATTAACTATTTAGCTATATACGATGGTAGTTAATAGATGTTGACCGATGGTGGGTCAGGATTTTGGTCGCTCGGATCAAATACATCATAAAAAGGTGGCACCAATTTATCCGCGATTTCTCAGCGAACCGTAGACCAATAAAGACTATTTGTGCTCGCTAAGCCGTAAACGAACCGTAGTACAAAGCTCTATGTAGGATTGCGTTTTCTCGGGCTTACGGTTTACTACTCGCGGGGAGCCAATTAAGAGGCACATTGAGGTGTTCTCAAAGTTTTTTTTGTCTAGTTTTCCTTTTGAACATACCTCCTCTGATGGGTAAAAATATTTTTAACATTTATAACGTTCAAGCATAAGTGCTTTTTATGCGTCTCCGTGTATAAGAGTTAGTGCGTAATATATTAAGTATCTTAATCAAACTTTTTACTTCTTGTTCTTGCTATCTGAAATATTTTTTACGGTGTAAAAAGCTTCAACTACGCAGAATTATACCGATTTGATATCTATTTGAAAACGCAGGAAACCGATAAGATTATATTGCAAATAAATCAATACTAGTAATTGAAATACCAAGAAAAACAACAGCAATAAAGTTGTTGCTTTCCGATTAGGTCATGTTAACTCAAGTGCAATATCTGTTATAATTTAATAGCCGACGCCTGATGAGAGACAGATTAATGATATTCTCATAAAATGTAATATTTTCAAATTGTTTTCGCGGCAAGAATACAAACAATAAGCTTATATTATAGATATTATAATATATTGTAAATATGTGCAAATACAATACAACTTTTGCTATTATTAGGCATATTAGATAAATATAATTGAGATTTTTTTTTCAACAATGAATGCCACATACAAATTATATGTGTTGGAAATTTCCATCTCACGTGATTATTTTTGATAAAATTTATTGTATTATTTTTGTATATTTTTTTATTGCATATTTTTTAAATAATTTCGGACCCCTCCGTGTTAACATTGAAGTAAGTTACGATTGGTATCCTTAACTTGACATACCGTTTATGACAACTAAGAACACTCATCTGAGACACGGTATATATATGTATATAGAGTGGCACATAAGCAACGTTAAGATTTGATTAGTGAATACATTTTTTGTTTAAGTCTTTTTTTTCGTCTCTATAGAATTAACTAACTAATACTTGGGAAATTTATGATGGAAAGGCTCAGCACAAAACAAAGAACCAAAGTTGTTCAATTTTACTTTGAAAGTCAGCATTCGATTATTCAGACCATATCGAAATTTCTTTCATGTTCGAAATGCTCCTAGCATTCCAACAATTTACCGATTGGTTCAGCGTTTTGGGCAACAAGGGGCAACAAGTCTTTGATCTTCCGCGTGTTGGAAGACCTCGTGCAGTTCGAAATGAAGTGACCATTGCTCGAGTGCAAGCATGTATTGAGGAAAACCCCGAAACTTCCACCAGGCGACGTTCTCAGCAGTTAGAGATGTCTAGGCGGTCTTTGCAAGAATTTTACATATGTTACACCTTTTCCCATATAAGATGCAATTGGTTCACGAATTAAAACCAAATGAGGCACAAGAACGCATTCAATATAGTCGCCGTTAATGTTACTTATGCGCCACCTTTTATATATACATATATATATATATATATATATTTACCCATTTGGTGGTTAAAAACTGTCGGTCTGGCAAGCCTGCCAGCTGTTAAATACCTGTCATCTGATATGTTATTTATTTAGTGAAAGGTTTGCCATTTACGAATATGTATCGTTTAATAACCAAAAAACACGTAAAAATAGTTAAAACTTAAAAAAAATTAACAGAAGTGATTCAAACTTGGGCACTTTTCATGCATTACTGGGTGATTATGCTCGTCATAATCGACCTACTGTGCAAGGAATGGCAGAATTATAAAAACATTTGGAGAGACTGTATGACGGCTATGATCAGGGCTGTGCATCGTCGCAATGTAAGCACTGCTGAAAATATCGCTTCTGTTAGTGAAAGTGTTGCGGATAATCCGCCTGTGGTCTTGGTTTCAACAAGACCACAGGCTACTCAACACAACCGATTTTGGCTTTATTGCATGAGAAGTATCCAGAAAGCGTAATTTCACGTTTTGGCGACGTCAATTGGCCACCAAGATCATGCGATTTGATGCCGTTAAACTTTCTTTTTTGTGGGGCTACGTCAAAGACTGTGCTTACACTGATAATCGCCAAACGTTGGAGCATTTGAAAACCAACATTCGTCAGGTTATCACCGAGATACCGCCTGAAATGTGCGAAAACGTGATCGAAAACTACCTCAAAAAGATCCACTGCTGCAACCAATCCGAACGCGGTCATTTAAATGATATTGTATTTCATACATAATGGCAAGGTCCAAGCATTATAATGAAATAAAAATTTTCATCCAAATCATAGATCCAAAGGGGTGTTTTCCTCAACTTTACCTGGTATTAAATGTTAACGCAGGTCGCAGTGGTTTGCACAACAAAAATAAATCCATATCTAATCTCGCATCAAAATAAAATATGGAGTTTAATTGTGATCTACAAAATACATATATGTTGTCTTTGGATTAAAGTAAACCCATTCGAAAATATCCTTATTGCATTCTCTATATGTAGCTTTTTTGATGTTACACATTAGTTCAAATTGTGGAAACTGATATTCGAAAATGCTTAAATTCTACGTTTTCGTTATTTTCATTATTATGGCGCCTTTATAGGCATTTTCCGATGATTTGTTTCTCACGAGATTTGTTTTAATATTTTGAAATCTTTGTCATTGTTTGTCCTACCATTTATTCCAGATTTATCCAGCTTAACATATTTTTAATTTTTACATTCACAGAATTTACTCTTTACAAAATTAGCACATATAGGTATAAAAATAGTTATTGCGACCACTTTTAACTTTCACTAAAAAGTTAAAAATAATAATATAGTATTATCAGTAAAGTCATGTAGAGATAAAACTTTTATTGAACAGTTTTGTAATTTAAATTTAATTAATAATAATTTCAGAATATTTAACAACGGATTTTATTGGAAATTGCTTTAAAAATGCAATTATAAAGGGTGTCCCAACACGAACGCAAGATTTAAATTTAGCGCCATTCGAAGTATCATTGTTTGACATTTGAAAAATTGTTATTGTAGAAGGTACGAGGTTAGTAAAAATGGAGCGCTACACGAATGAACAACGCATTCTCATTGTGAAATTGTTTTACCAAAATGGTGAAAGTTTTGCGGCTACAGTTCGCAAATTGCGATCAATTTGGGGTCACAATAATGCTCCAAAAGAGTCAACTGTAAAGAGATTAATGGATAAATTTATCAAAACTGGGTCTGTTAGTGATGTAAAGACAACAACGCGCCTTTGACTATATCGATCAACCGAAAATGTCGCAGCTGTACGTGATGATGTCGCTCAAACTCCATCCACCTCAATTCGACACCGAGCTCAGCAAATTGGTGTCTCCAAATCCACTATGCAGCGAATTTTGACGAATGATTTGCATCTTCATGCATACAAAGTTCAATTGAAGCGAATTATTGGAGAGACTACATGAAAATGCTGATTTTGCCGAAAAATCATCTTCATTGACGAGGCCCATTTTCATCTCGATGGCTTCGTCAATAGGCAGAATTGTCGCATTTGGGGTGAGGAAAATCCTCGAGTGATTCACGAGAAGCAAATGCATCCTCAACGTGTCACTGTGTGATGTGGATTTTGGGTTGGAAGAATCATTGGACCTTTTTTTATGAAAATGAGGCATGTCAATGGCAAACAGTCAATGGTGTTCGGTATCGTGAAATGATAACCAGTTTTTTCGTGCCTAGAATTGAAGAAATGAATGTGGAGGGCATGTGGTTTCAACAAGACAGCGACACATGTTATACAGCTAGAGAAACAATTCAATTGCTGCATCAGTTATTTCCTGGTCGTGTTATTTCGCGTTTTGGAGACCAGAATTGGCCGCCTAGATCGTGCGATTTAACACCATTAGACTTTTTTCTATGGGGTTTTTTGAAGTTGATGGTTTACGCGAATAAGCCGACGACGACTCAAGTCTTAAAAGAGGAAATTGGACGCTGCATTAATGAAATACCGCAGCATTTATGCAAAACGGTCATTGAAAATTTCATTAGAAGATCACGTGTGTGCCAGCAAAGCTGCGGCGGCCATCTGCCCGATGTGTTGTTCCATACATAACCTCATTCTGTCTTTACGATGTAATAAAGTTTCACGATTTTTTTTTTAAATATCTGTGTTTTATTTAAAATTTAAATCTTGCGTTCTTGTTGGGACACCCTTTGCAAATTATAAAAATACAATTATTCCATTAACATGATACGCTGCGAAAAAAAGTAGATGGAAACTAACGATCACGTAATAGTTATTCATGGGACATAACATTTTGCAAGTCGTCATCCAAATTTTATTTTTGGAGATGTTCTATGGAAATTGTTCTATAAGAATATCATTTTTATAGTTTGCACAAGCGCTACTATACGAGTATGAGCATGTTTCCCTTTCTTGCAAAGCTCTTTTCAATTACGCCAAAGGGGTCGATGAAATTAAGGCACTGTAACTGGCAGTCGTTGCTAGAATAGCAAACATTTATATTATTATTATCATTTTTTTTCTGATGCAGAAAATTAAAATTGTTTAAAGAGTATTGAAAATTGTTGTTCGTTAATAATTTCAATTAATTAGTTATTTGAATTCTGATTAAAATAACAAAATTGCCATGAAAAATAATCTATACGAGTACAGTCGTCATTACTTTAGAGCATCTGGTGAAAAGGCGACGGGAAGGAGCCAAGAACAACAACACCCTTCTATGACGAGCCCAGGTTAAATTCATCGATGATTATCCAATTTTTCACCACTTTTAGATCACGATCAGCAGATCTTTTCAACTTCTCTGGATGCTTTTTTTACTGGGAATATACATACATTCTGGCCAAAAAAGGTGACAGAAATTTACCAATAAAACACAAAATATGGTCAGTTTTGGTACAAATGATATATTCAGGCAACTAAAGGTAAAACAAAATTTATTGCTAATTAAATTAGAATTAAATTCATTGAAGCAATGGAGAAAAATGAAAACACATTAAAATACAGTTCAAATTTTATTAAAATGAACCATCCTTTTGGCAGCATTCTTGTACGAAAAATCGTTGAACCAGTGAAATGTTTGCAATTCCTTACCGAGGAGTTACTAAATGATTATTAAAGACGTAATTTCTCAGACAGAGGGAGTTAAAAATTTACGATGGGAAGACAAACTTTGATCGAGTGTTGTGAAATCGTAATAAATCTACATAAAAAAGGCGAGTCCTTGCATAGAATATGTAAAATTATTGGGGGAAAAATTATTATTATGTAAAAATTCATGTAAAATTATTGAAAGAAATCATTGCACAACAAAAAAAACTTAAGCAAACAAGCCAAACATAATACCACAAAAAATTTGCCCGGAGCAAGACAGCAAACGACACAAACAAACTAACAAACAACGCAGGAATAAAATCAGTAGTTCGAGAAGTGAAAACAAATCCACTTTCCAGTGTTGTAATGAAAGCTGAAAACAACACAAAAAAGTTCTACTAAGTTATCATTAGAAGATCATTGCACCAAATGGCTTAAATAGCAGAGTACCACGTAAAAAAAAAAACTTTATATAGCAAAAATCAGCAAAAATTATTTTCTGATTCCTACAAAAGGCACATTTTTTCAGACTTTACTGCAAAATTTTGTTTTCAATTAAATTGTGATTATCTTATATTTCCAGATTATATACCGATTAACTTCTAACTTTTGAATTAGTCTTTTTTTCATACTTTTTCTGTCTTTCATAATCATACTTTCTTTAAAATCATATTATATTTTTATAAATTTTATATTTAATTTTTATTATGTGTTTGTTTTTCTAGCTTATATTGAGCAGATTAAATGTAATAAATGGATTGTTGCATATTGTAATCTACTTATAATTGGCCGGAAGGCTTTAAATTATAAACCAAAACTAAATAAATAAAAAATAAGAATATGAATTTCGCCAAAAAGTATATATTCGTATAAAAGAGACTCCAATCGTACTTTTGAAACTCTTATCATCCACTGTAGATTCCAGGCCTTAACGTAGTTGAGGAAAGGAACATTTCTTACAAGGATAACCATCATCAAAAACATTTATTTTCCGGAAAAACTGCATTTCTCGCAGCAAGTTCCCTTTTATGTCTTCTACCGACCGGAAACAGGTATCTCAAAATCGTAATTTGAGTTTTCAAAAGAGAACAAATTTAGCCGGAGTCATATCAAAGGACTATGGTGGTTGTTCGATGATATTTGTCAAGTTTCTGGTCAGAAATTCCTTCGCAATGGCAGTCTTGTGAAATGTGAAAAGTGGCGCAAAATCTACAAATCTGGTTTTGCAACATCCTCTTTGATGAGGGGTTACACAAAAGGTTTTAGGCCATGAACGACTTATTTCAGAATATCAAATATTTTGCAAATCATCATTCACACTTTATTTATATATTCTTGAACCGCCTAATTTGTTAAGCGCAAAACAATCTTTAAGACATATTCGACCAGTTTAACAAACCTGTTACATTATTTTCAATATATTTGATTTTTTTCGGGAAACTGATGTAGCTCCTTGTACCAATAAAAAGATTGCTGCAAAGGCATATTCAAATGTATACAAATATAACATATTTTCGAATGGAAAATTCGAAAGTATACTATTAATAAAACTCAATTTTTCACACCCTACTTAATGTACCGAAATAAATCCACTTTTATTACATTATTTTTAATTTTGTTTAGAAAATTGAAACTTTTGACAGCAGAAAGCTAAAATTTTGTATGGATGTATAGTTTAGCGTAATGTACAATAAACAACAAAAAAAAAAATGGAATTTTAAATTGTTTGAAAGTTACACCAGTTTACATTTTGGGAAACGAAATACAAATCGAAATTCAGAATTTCAAAAAAGCCCACGCAAGTTGGTCGAAGCAGCAGCAATTTCCTAGCTTAGAGTAAACTCTAAATGATTAAATTTCATACTAATCTTAACAACTTCACGACATGTGTGCAGAATATGAACTTCTTTCTTGGTTAGTGTAAGTCCAGACCACTATTTTGCCTAGTTGGTGCTATTATTAACACCACATTATTCAACACTACAAATTTATATCAAAAGTGATAGTTATAGTCAATTCACTCATTCACATGAGCATCGGCTTGTGGAAAAATTCCCGGAATTGTGTTACTTGATACAGACAGAATTACACAGACTAAATTATATACTACAATATATTAATTATTTTATTGCGATTTACAGACCGTTGTCATATACAATCAGTAAATTACGAGTATATCATATATCATGTTTGCCAAGTGAAAGTATTCCCGCACCCTACTAAAAATTATATTCTACAAACATGAAAGCACCGTATAATTACGTATTGAATTTGTTTACATTCCATACAAAATAACCCATAGTTACAATTGAATTTGAATATGCTACACATTCTCGTATTGTATAGTATGAATACAAACAGACATTTTGATATTCTTCTGCTGCATATGAGGGAGACGTCAGAGTTAGAAGAAGTAATAAGCATCTGCAGAGTTATCGCAAAAGAGGAGGTGTTTGTCGTATGTTTTAGTGTGGGACTCATTCAACAATATGTACATTTAAGTCCGTGACATTTTATCCGTTTATCAGGGTAACTGTGAAGTCTCTCCCTTTCCTTTGGTAGACATCAAGGTTGGTATCAAGGATATGCAACTGTTATTTCAACGAGTTTTTTGATCATTATTTTCTTCTTTTTTTAGTGTTGATAGCATTTACTATTTCATTGATAACTATATCAGGGTCACAAATGCATGTACAGCAGAATGTTTGAGCCACACCGATTTCCGAGCACTTCTTTCAGCAAGCTGATGAGATGATAAATTGGATAATTTGGACGATTCAAACTGTTTTGAGAATAATGTGGACAAACAATGAATTTTTCAGTAAATTTACGCTACGGCTAATATTTCAAGGCGAATAAATGCTTGTTTCATACATAAAAATATATATAGTTTTATCTATATTGTGAAAAAGTTTAAAATTTATGAGAATTTCTGGCGGCAAAATACACTTTCTCGCTGTTTGTTAGAAAAAAATTCGAAACGCCACATGAAGGAGTAAAACTTATTTCAAATATTATTACTGCGAATATTAAATCAACAATTTTCTACACAATTGTTTTTACAACTCGAAATCACAATTTTTATATAATTTTCGGTAAGAATAAATATAAATGTACGTGCATTTGGTGGAAACTCAATAGGGATTATATAATATTGAGGCTCAAGTTTGCAAATATGTTGCATATCTCTGCCAAATATGTCACGGTTCAGATGGCATACCTCTCAGAAAAATGTCCTATTAATACTATTCGTATATCCTTTATTCCTTTTAACCTTAAACGTTGTTATAAACATGCCCAGATTTCAGAAAGGCTTCTTTAAAATTTCGAAAATTTGCAAAATATTTAAGTTTTGATCAATATAAAGTACGCTTTTTGACATATTTTATATTTGATTTATCCTTGATATCAAATGGGATGATCTTATTTTAAGTGTATGGCGAAATTGGCCTCATTAGCTTTTAAAAGATATTAAAATTCTATGACGTTTTAAAAATGATATACTTGGCACGAAAATAAAATATTTCTACAATCTTAAGTGTCTATATTTTGCAAACAATATTGAATTTATACAACATATATGACATATACGTCAACATAAAGCATATGTATCGTGAAATTATCTAATATAGCATATAAAAAAAAAAAAATTTATAAATCGTAACGTGGCGATTTTTTTATTTTATTATTTTATTTTAGCCATATTATTTCACTGATCGATATTATTGTATTGCACATAAGCTTCTGCTTGCCCGTGAAATTATGCGAACAAATGTGTAACGATATAAATAAAACTTTAAAGAATTAGTTGCTCACATTCGCGCATTTTTTGATGATATTTATTGTTAAATAACAGATATATAACATTGGACAAAAATACAGATATGTATATAAGCGTTTAACTATGCACCAAACAAATTTAATTATAATCGAGTCAATGACTCAAAAGTTATTGATTTACTTTCTTCTCTTTTTGCCAAACAGATTTGAATGTATCATATGCAATATTTCGTAATAGACTTATCTGTCATATGCAGTTGACATAGGTGAATATTCTTTTACATCTTTTTTTTTTTTTTTAACAATTTTCTAATAAACAACTACAATATAAATTTGCCCCAGCGCCTCTAGGGCATTATTGAGGCTAGCTAGCAACAATTTAATAGTTAACTTATATTTTACATAGAATAATTAACAATAATAATGTTTTTTTTTATCGTTATGGAATGCAATGTATTATAAAAATATTTTGTTTTTTATAAAAAAAGAAAAAAAAAATTTTTTTTCAGTTATATAAGAAACATCTCAATATTATCAAACAAGTATTGTTTCAGTGTTTTTTTTAAAGAGGGAAATCGACTGCAAATCTTTTATTATATGCGGTAATTTATTGTATTCAATGCTATCCAAGTACTCAATTCTCTGCTTTGTTTTCTCCAACCGACATCTGACTGGATATATATCACTATTGTTTCGGGTGTTAAATGTATGACCAACTCTTCGAAAAGAAATCGTGTGATCTCCCATGTTATGAATAGCTTTAAAAACATAAACTAAAAGTTGATTTTTATGCAGTCCATGTATTGGTAAAACATTCTTAGCCACATTTTTGTACAACGGTAAAGTCGAATATGTTATTGGTAAATTATAGATGATTTTCAGGGCTTTGTTTTGCATGATTTGGAGGGATTTTAATTCGGCGTTTTTCCTGTGTCCGCATATAATAGCCAGGTAATTTAAATGACTTTGGATTAGTGCTTGAAATATAATACATTTAGTGTTCTTATTGAAAGTGTTTTTGAATTTATATAAAATACCAAGAGCTGGTGCTACTTTGGTTTTTATATGGCTTATATGTTGATTCCATGACAAATTACTTTGTTTTTTAATTCCCAAATACTGTATGCTTTCAACTTCTGCAATTTCCTGCCCATTTACAAAAATTGAACAATCGTTATGATTCCTGTGCGATTGCGGTTTAAATCGTATAAATCTTAATGCTTGAATTTACGAATGATATTTGTTAATTATAATTGGTTGATATTACATACAGGGTGTCCGTCGGGAAAGTATACTACTTTATTAGTTTATAATTTTTGATTAAATGAAAGACAATGGATCTTAGATTGATGTTTTATTTAATGTCGGCAATTATGTATGTATGGAATACAATATCAGATAAATGTCCGACTCAGTTAGCCTCACAAATGCGAAACCTTTTGAGCACATTTTTCATTACATTCTCACACATTTCACACAGTACTTCATTAATTTCATCACGAATATTTTGTTTGAGTTGCTCAAGCGTTTCTTGTTTGTTTGCATAAACCTTGCTTTTCAGATATCCCCACAAAAAAAAGTCCGGAGTAATCAAATCAGGCGACCGTGGAGGTCAATTAAAATCACTATTTCTTGAAGTAACTTGTTGTGGAAAGAGGTCTCGCAGTAATTTAATTGTAATCCTGGCTGTATGCGATGTGGCACCGTCTTGTTGATACCGCATGTTAATCAAGCACAAAGCATGCAGTTGTGGCGCTAAAAAGTTTTCAATCATATCACGATATCGCTTCCCATTGACAGTTGCCGTTATGCCGTTTTCAGTTTCAAAGAAGTGAGGTCTAATGATTCCTCCTGACCAAATTGCACACCAGACTATCACCTTTAATGGATGCTAAGGTGACTGATGAATAATTTGAGGGGCTTCCATTGCCCAGAACCGACTATTCTGTTTATTCACATATCCATCCAAATGAAAAAATTTCACGTAACTTTCTCATCGTCACAGTAATAATCGGTGATTGATTTTGATAAAATCTTTTAACGATTAAAACATGTTGGTTTATCGGATATTTTTCCATAATAAATTTTCCACGTCTCTACTTCACGCCTCCCAAATATGAACTGTCAAGACTAATGTTTACCAAAATGGCGGCAAAACAAAACAGTATACCTTCCCGACAGACACCCTGTATATGATTTTATGTAATCAATTTTTATTTTACTTGCATTTTTACATTTAATTTGGAGTAGTATTTATTTTAATTTATACATATTGTGATTTACTTAACAGTTTAAAATTGGAAAGTTGTTAACTTAAAAAAAAAACTTTCGCCTATCTTTAGTGCACTTCAATTTGAGCGTTACTAGCTAATTTGATGTTATATTCTAAGTTACATTTTGTTTTTGATTTTTAATTCCAGTAGTATTCATTTTATGCATTTTGTAATTTGCTTAATATTGGCCAAAAGGCTTTAAATTACAAGACTGTTCAATAAATGAAATGAAAGCTTCTGCAATACGAATAAGACAATATATAATAGGATTTCTTCCGAGCAATACAATTTCGAATTGCCTTAACACTACTTTATAGCCTCAGTTTCCTCACTTTAAAGTGTTTATATATTGAAGAATTGATCTAGAATCAATTTTGAGAAATAAAAAAAATGATATGTGAGGTGTGTTCAAAGAATATGGTGAACTCTCAAAAAATAATTATTTATTCATCAATTTCTATTTTAACTCCTTCAAAGTAGCCCCCCCTCAGATATAATACACTTGTGCCAGCGTTTTTTCCAATCTTCGAAGCAGTTATGATGTACACTTTTTGGTATGTCCTTGAGCTCTCTCAGCGATTCGGGTTTTATCTCCTCAATCGTCGCAAAACGCCGTCCTTTCATGGGTCTATTCAATCTTCGGAATAGGAAAAAGTCGCAGGAGGGGCAAATCTGGTGAATACGGTGGCTGAGGTATGATAACGGTGTTGTTTTTGATCAAATAATCTCTCACAAGCAAAGATGAGTAAGCAGGTGCATTATCACGATGCAAAAGCCATAAATTTTTTTCCACAATTCCAGGCGTTTTTTTATACTGCTTCTCGCAAACGGCGCATAACTTCAAGATAATACTCCTTATTTACCGTACGACCTTGTGGTAAGAACTCCTGATGCACTACGCCATGGTAATCGAAGAAAACAATGAGCAAAACCTTAACATTTGATCGAACTTGGCGTGCTTTTTTTAGGTCTTGACTCTCCTGGATTCTTCCATTGGGAAGATTGGACTTTGGTTTCGATGTCATACAAGTATACCCAGTTAGGACCCTTTAAAGCAAATCTGGATCATCGTTGACGTCATTCAACAATTCCTGAGCGATGCTCAAGCGACGTTGTTTTTTGTCAAAATTCAGCAATTTTAGAACGAACTTCGCTGCCACACGCTTCGTGCCCAAAATTTCCGAAAAGATTGCATGGCGCTAATTGCGATTCGACGACTCTCCATAACAATTTTCTTCACTTTCTCAACATTTTCATCGGTTGTTGATGTGCTGGGGCTTCCAGAGCTAGCGTCGTCATTCATACTTTCTCGACCTTCTGTGAAAAGCTTGTACACTTGTAAACATCTTTTTGGCTCAGAGTGCTCTCACAGTATGCCACTGTCAACATTTGAAGTGTTTTTGAGCACTTGATTCCATTTTCTTACACAAAAATTGATACAACTTCTTTGATCCAGAAAATCGCTGGAACCAAACATTGAGAATCATTACTATCTATGACACTACACCACAATAAAATCAAGAATGAAATGACTCAGAAAACATAAGCATTTAAAGATTCATATGTTTAGTGAAAAACGAGTGCGATTAGGCAACTGTACTAGACTGCAGAATACTTAAACCGTACGGAATTCCGATTAAATGTTGGCGAACAATATTTCTTAGAATTGAAACGTTCATAAAAATCACATTAACTTTCTGTATTTTTAATTTGAGCCTTACGGCCAATTGAATATGCAATTACAATATACAACTAAAATGGCTTAAAGTATTTAAAGCTTATAAAACTTCATGAATATAAATAATATAGAAAGTAATTAAACAAATATCAAAATTATCAATCACAGAAAAATAATTAAATATTATTAAATATAAAATGAAAGTCTCATTAATTTCCCAATGCAGAAAAATATAAGAAAGTAATACTATGCATCTAGATTACTGGATTAAAGTATTGAAACAGTTGCTTTCGAAAATTTAAATAGGACAGATTAAAGTCATTCCTGCACCTTGGTAGTAAGTTGTATTCCCCAGCTACTCAAACAAGAAATGATATATCCTTCAAATATGTTATTTTGGGATAATCATGTTTCTACAACGAATGATTGTGTAAGGAAGCGCGGATATCTGAATTTATAAGTTTTGTAAAATTAAAGCAGTGATCTAAACCTTATGAAATCATAGAATCTACAGCCAAGGAAATCTACAACAAATGGTGTTAATATAAATATAACGCTTCTGCGGATATAGATATACGTGTCTTTGTAGACTGCGTTTATTTGTTTCTGCATAAGTTTTTAAACAGTATAAAAAATGTAGCATCACTAATGAATGTACCAAGGTTTTTTTAATAATCTAAAACTAATTCACCAAATGACATTAGTAACTTAAAGCTTGCCAACTTACATAACAAACAAGACATTTCAATTATTGTTTTATTAACTATTTAATGATTAAAATATCAATTATGTATGTCGACGCAACAAACATTCAAACGTGTTTAACATTATCCTCAGTGTGTATTCACGAGGCCCTTCCTACCACTACCAGCCATCTCCTTTATTTTCCATCACCTAAATTAGGAGGAACAAAAGAATCTAACACGCGCTGAACTAATTTTACATATACACACGTTGAAATTTATTTTATTTCATATGCCCTTGACGGTGTCCTTTTTATACTTTTATCCTCTACACCACATAGAACGAAATCTTGCTAGCGGTCATTGATGGTAAGCAAACCTATCTTGAATGAGACGACGACGACGGCGACGGAGAAATGGTTGTATAACAAACAACACATGACGAACAAAACAAGCTACGAACGACGACATAAAAGGATATACTCAAACAACAATTGCGATAAGGAAATACTATATATACTGCTGCCAAAGAGTATACTTCAAAAGAGTATTAATGCCATTCTCATAAGCTCTTTGCAAGATATTCAAGGGGAGCACTGAGGGTAAAGAAACAACCAACCGTAAGAGAATGTTAAACAATTCGACTACAAATACTAACACAAAGTACATACAACGTTACTTACGTTTATGGTATTTGGAAATAGAAATACTGGAAAACGAATGGATTTATTTTCTGTTTCTACATCACACTGTATAACAGTTCAATTCCAGCCAGCTCTCTCCCTCTCTCTCGTAATTGCAGCTATTATTATGGAAAAGTGGGCTCGTCTACAAAAACAAATGTGTGTATCTGCTTAAACAAAAGACAGCTTGCGTTTTTACGCTGGTGACGAGGGCGGTTACAATCTACTACGGAGACGAGAAAGAAGACCAGGTGGGTTTGTACGAATGACGAGATATGTGTGTCTACTGTATGCTCGCCCGCAGTCGTGCCTCCTCTGCTGCTCCACAGGCGATGGTCAGGTTAATGAGGACATCCAATGTCACCCTGTCATTTTCAGGGAGAAACATGTGATGTGAAACTTTTGGATTATTGCGAATTTTCGCTTATGATGCCATTGTCGTTGCCTTGGTCGGGTTGGTGTTTATATTTGCTGCCTGTCATTACTGAGTCCGTTTATTGTTTTTCTTGTACTCATTCTGTCTGCCTTTCCTTTTGGCTTTGAAATGTTCATTCATTCGTTATGAAATTAAATATTTAAAGTGATACAATCCTACATACATACATACAAACAAACAGATACATGTGGACGATAAACACAAATGGCTATATATGCATGTGCACATTGACATTTTAATTCTTATTATTTCTTTATACAATTCTGCCCACAGATATTCCATAAAATAATACAGCATCGCAAGTATTGCTTAGTAGGCCAATTACAGATGTAGAAAGGGGCAGGAGTATGATACTCAGCATGCGTACAATGGGTCTGAATGTTATGGCTGAATGTTTCAAATTATTCACGATATTGCGAAATTGTTGGTGATTTCTAATAAACCATTATTTCCGATGTGTTATGTCATTTCCATTCTTCCTAAAGGCTTGACCATATGAGTGGCGTTTAAAAGTTGGGTGTTTGCAACCAAATCGTGCGTGGAATTCGGAATTAGAAAATCTTAATGCTCCCAAGACAGACACATTTGTCAAATATTTTTTAAATTCCATATATCTAAAATAATCACAATTTGGAATATCTTAATAAAATTGTATGTCTTTAAACCTGAGTTGTTTCCGAAGCGGTATGTCAACGTGTGGGAATCTACTTTGAAGCTCGAAAGGCTATGTTCAGTTTATTAGAAAGATCTGGCAAATTTAGCCATCAGTTACATAAACACAAATAGGCTTAAAGACTACACACGGCGGGAATTTTCTATACGGAAAATGTCAACTAGTTTTTGGTTTTCTTTGTACGGAACGTGGCGACGACGATTATTTTCTGTAGGAAATGCATAATCAAAGACACTTCTATATGAAAGTTTTCAACGACAACACCATTCTAAGCGAAAAACGTGAAATATCACACTTTTCGTAGAAAACTCTTCTATGCGAACAAATTGTCAACAATAACGTTTTTATATAAAAAATGTCAACAACAACAAATGAAAAATGTCAACAGCAACAAATGAGAAGTGTCAACGACAATGCCTTTCTGTGCGAGAAGCGTCAACCATATCGCTTTCTATGCGAAAAGCGGAAACGATGATACTTTTCTGTATACGCCAATGCTTTTTTATTTAAAAAGTCTAAAAGATGACACTTTTTGTATAGAAAAGTGTTAATAACAAAACTTCTCTATATAAAAACCATAAACGACGATATATTTTTATATGAAGAGCGTGAAAGAGGACGGCGACAATTTCCCATATGGAAAGTGTCAACGACAACGCTCTTCTATACAAAAAGTGCTAACAATTACGCTTAATATACAAAAGGCATCAACGACAGCGTTTTTCTATGCGAAAGACATTAAAAACAATATTTTGCTGTACGAAATTATAAGTATTAACAAACGACACTGCTTTATACGAAAAGTGTCTAAGACGTCACTTTTTTTACAAAAAGTGACAACGATTATGCGTTTTCTGTACACGACGACAAGCATGAGCGAAAATGCTTTTCTGTGCGAAAAATGTTAACGTTTCTATACGAAAAGTGTCATCGACAATTCTGGATGACGGTGATATCCGCTTTATATTTGTCTGACATCTGCTAACTCGTGCAAAAATGTCTTTTGGACATTACAGGTGGGTATACTTCCCATACGGAATTTATGTGCCATACATTGTAAAAAAGAATATTAAATAATAGTATATTAAACTTTAAGGTAAAATTCTTTGAATAGGCTCCTAGTTCCACATCCTAGGTTTTACAGAGCATACATATACATATGTTGCAATACAACCCTTTCCACACCTGGAAAAGACAAAACGCCAAACGACGCATGCGTACAGGAACTCAAAAAATATTTCGGAATTACGAAAGCTTTAATATTATATTATTCACTGACGCTTCGTAAATTGCTTATAATACAGCCTAGGCTGCAATTGACTCCAACAGATCAATGCTCGCTACCAAGTGATTAAAAGAGTATCGTTCAATATTTGCAAAAGAAGCGCTAGCCTTGCTACATGCAATGAAAATAGCTACGACATCAAAGAAGAAAAGTTTAATAACATCGGATAAAAGAATAAAAAAGAAAAAAAAAAACGCTTGCCTGCCCCAATAATTAGAAATTATGTGATAGAAAAGATTGACGTAAAGAAACACTTTCAACAATTTTTCCTCAATCAAAAAAATTTTCAATTTTTTACCAAGTCTGATTCTGATTCTTACAAAATGCACATTCTACAACACTTTCAGACTTTCAAGTAAAATTGTGTTTTCAATAAAAGTTCAATTTAAATTATCTTATATTTCTATATTACATATCGATTAACTTCTAAAATAGTCTCTTTTCATATTTTTTTGTCTTTAACAATCATATCATCTTTCAAATCATATAGTTTTATGCATTTATTTATTTATTTATTTATTTATTGGCCTTCCGGCCAATTATAAGTAAATTACAATATGCAACAATTCATCATAATAAAAATTAAATATTCATCATAATAAAATTAAATATTATTATTGTAATTTTTAAATCGGCCTTCGGGCTTAAAATTACAATCCTGAATAAATAAATAAAAATATAAAATTTATAAAAATATAATATGACATTATGATCATTAAAGACAAAAAAAAAGTATGAAAAAAAGACTAATTCAAAAGTTAGAAGCTAATCGGAATATAATCTTTAAATATAAGATAATCGGTATGTAATAACGGCTGCTCGCAGTTTAATTAAAAACAAAATTTTACAGTAAAGTCTGAAAGTGTAGTAAAATGTGCCTTTTGTAAGAATCAGGACATAATTTAAAACTTTTTAAATGGCTTGGTAGTAAATTGTAAAATTTAATGTTTAATTTTTATTACGTCTTCTTTTTAATTTATTTCATTTAGCAGATTAAATCTAATATATGAATTGCATATTGTAATTGATATGCAATTGGCCGGAAGGCTTTAATTTACATGCAAAAATCAGATTACAATTACAAAATCAAATTTCAGGCACCATCACTACAATATTACAAATCTCAACAACACACATATCCCACAAATATATCAAAAATAAAATTCTTACAATACACTAACACCTTTTGAAGAAAGAAGTGGGACAAATTTCGGAGGCATAAACTATAGATAAATAGAGGAATCAACTCCCACCTTAACTTAATTATATAAATTTGATTTCTAAGTTTATTATAATTAAAAAAAAAAAGAATCGTTGCAACAAGAGTTACCTTACAGCGTTAAATTTCTCACCAGCGTTGTCTGATGGCGAATTATTTTTTGCTATTAACCTTGTGTTTACTATAAGGTTAATATAATTAAAATAAATGAAGGCATATTTCATTTGCAGTCACTTTCTTCTATGCTTCTCGTAAAATATATTTTAAGTCGTTTTTCATAAAAATTTTTTAGAGCATGTGTTTTGTATTGGAAAGTAAAATAATTGTTAGAAAAACAAGTTTGAGGGAATTTTTATACAGAAAAGTACTTTAACAGTGCACTGCGGTCTAAGTTCATTAACTACGTGCTAACTCAACGCAAAATAAGTGGTCTTCTCAAAAGCGCCCTCCCCTTATACATACAGTGACTCCCATCGCATAATCGGACAAGCATTAGTTTGATATGTATGTGCATAAAACTTAAAAAGAGAACAATTAATACTTTGTGGCATATCCTTCGTTTTCAAGAACGGTCTGTAAACGTTTCATACTTCAGGCTCTATGGTGTTCCACGCTTCCAGTAAAGCCGCCTTAAGCTGACTCTAAAGTGTTAAATCGTTGTTGATACACTCTTCTAGCTAATTCTTCCCAAAGATGATCATTTACGTTAAGATCTGGGCTCTGTGCCGGGGTTTCTATAAGCTTGGGGCAATTATGGATCAACCAAAGCTTTGTCACACTCGAAGTGTGCTTGGGATCATTGTCCTGGTAAAAAGCAAAATCATTCGCAATGTCAAATTTTTCGGCACTTTGCTTTACATTTTCCTTTACCATCAATAAAATGCAAATTGCTCACGCCAGCACTCGGCATGCTGCCGCAAACCATACAGAAGCTTTTGTATTTTGAGGATTAAATTCTGCATTTGGTTTACGCCACACAAACATCTTTCCATCTGAACCATGCAAATTGAATTTGCTCTCGTCAGTGAACAGAACCTTGTAACGAATAAAAACTATCAGCAAAAATTTATTTTAAGATATCTTTAAACCAAATTACCTTATTCCAAAAATCGTTTGTTTTAAACAAATACTCTTTAGAGAATTTTATTCTATTGTTTTTATTCTTAAGGCTAATACAGGATTGCCCATATTCGACGGAACCATCTGGCAACGCCATAACTTTTGACA
>JAHXMU010026316.1:1540693-1641731 GCA_019455685.1 Philornis downsi | reverse complement strand
TTTTTTTTTTAAAAACATGGGTCCGTCGAATGTGGGCAACCCTGTAAATGGTTTTTTCTGGCAATTCTACCATTGTAGTTATATTTGTGCAATGCATTTCGAATAGTAATTAAGCAATCATCTTTTCCACTGCTGGTTTTTAAAGGTATTTTTAGTTCTTTTGCAGTTTTAAAAGGAACTTGTTTGATTTCCTTCAACAAAGAACGCTCCTCTCGATCAGTTAATATTTTGCTTTGACCTTCTCTACTTTTATTAGCAAACCTAAACTCATCACGGAATCCCTTAATAACATCGTGGACAGTGGACTTGCTTCTTCCAACTAATTCAGCAATTTCTATCATTGTTTTACCCTCAAGATTCAATTTCACTATTAATTGTCTTATTTCGACAGTAGATTGCTTTCCCTTCGAGGTTATTTTAACAAATTTTTACTTATTGTTAGAACTAGAAATGTCTGCCAATAAATGACTAAATGTGACAAAAAAAAAACAAAGCATATTTGTAAACTAACGGTATTTTTGTTATTGATGTTTTACTTTGTCCGATTATGCGTTGATTTCAAAAAATTTAGTTAATTTTGTTTTTCTATGTAAATTTACAGTTATCATGGAGAATGTTATTTTTTTTTATATAGAGTGTAGAGTGCAAATAAAAACCCAAAAAAAAAAAAACAAAATAATTATTAATATTTGTTTTAGTTCAGAGAACGTAAATATCATACAAACACTTTTCCGATTATGCGATGGAGCCACTGTATGTATTCCCATCGTTCGTTTTTGTGCAATAACTAAGCCTACGATCAGGATGATTCATAAATTGGGGCGACCACTTTATTTTATCTACGTACTAGCTTGGAGTAACGCTTCCAGCTAATGAATAAAGCTTAGTAAACAATCAAAACGAAAACTTCTCTGATTTTTTTGTGTGTTTAAAAGTTCGGCTCTATTTTGCTTCTAAAACAATATACATTTCAAAAAGTATTTGCTATTAAAACATCAATTTTCGTGTAAAACTAAAAGTAAAAGCTTTCACATTCTATTGCTTCGGTAACATGATAAACTCGTATTTTTTATGGGAAACACAAAATTTTAAAGTATACTAAAAATGTTTATTTTTTTAGAGGTGAGTTCAGCCCTTATAAAGACAAGTCTTTTCCTACTAACCGTTTCTAATTTTACAGTTACTAGCTTAGCCTGGCTGTTGGTTTTCCGTTGTAATCTTTAGAGGACGTCGGTAATGTGCACTGTTGCTTAAGAAATTAGCTATAATATTGTACTTTATAATTCGACTGTACTATCTTGGTTTCACTGTGCATTAACAAATGTTTGAATCGTGGTATGGTTACATATTTATTTAAGGTATAAAACAATTCAATGGACAGTTCTTCCTTATTTCTAGTACATATTTTCTTTGTCATCGTCACCGTTCTCTTCTTTAAAACTAACACTGCGGCCCTTGGACGCATAATTACCTTTATTACACTCGTCCATATTCGCACCGTCAGTGGTTGCTGCTGTAGCTGTTATGCCCAACTTATTTAGCATTTCGTCCGCTTGAGAGCATTTCTCTCGGGCAATTTTGATGTTGCTAATAACATTTTCAACATTCTTGTGATATTCGTTGCCATCATGATAAGATTCTCGGAGGATATCTTGCAATGACTGGAGAATTTCATATTCATTGTTTTTGTGATGATAATCATAGCTATTGAGGCAGAATTTGGTGTTTCTCTGAAGATCTTCAATTTCATCCTCCAAATTCTGGAATATTTCCGACAATGACGACATAGTAACTGAAAAAAAGGTTTATAAAGGCTTACGAATTAGTATAATTCTAAATTTATTTATACTTTGAGAGCAATATTTACAGCCGTTAAAGTCGCGCCCTATCTTCAGCAATGCCTATAAACTCGAAAATAATGCAAACAGATGTCATACAAAGTGATGCCAAATTGTGAGCAATAGTATTGCAAACGTATTGAGTAATCGGTACACCATACCCACAAATACTACAACCTTACGAAATGTAAATAATATATTTGATGGTATTTAGGATACCCACACTTTATTTTTAAATGTTGTATCGTTACATCGTCGTATTAATTTGCAATTGTTGCATAATTGCTGTTTGTTGTTGTACACAATAATCAGATACGACATTACAGTTCCGACAGACATGTTGGAACGGGTATCGTTTTTTTTCGCAATATGTAATACGACATTCAATAGATTTTTTAAAATTTTTTTTTTTTGGTTTACTATAAACAACGCTGTAGTAATTCCAATTGCGCAAATGGGGCATTCTATATAAGGTCAATACCGACAAACAAAATTCTATGGAAAATTTGTTCAAACGAAATTTCATTTATTTTATGTATGCATTTTTAAGGAATTAATGAAAATGAATAAATAAATTAGTTATATATAAATATAAAAGATGTAAATAAAATATTTGAATAGAGCAAGTTGTGAGAAAATATAAGCAGCAACAATGGCAAAGAATCACATCGATATGAAATTTCATGTGATTGATGTGCGACAGTTATAATTAATGATTTTTTTTAATGCTTTGGTTGCAAGAATCGGATCTTCCGGGCTACAAACTTTTGGATATTTGCTCCAAAGTGTTTTTGTTGTCGCTTGACATTAAGGAGATGACATGCTAACCGACTTGTCTGATAGATTTAACCCTATTTGTGGAAAATTTGGTTAATTTTACAAACAAAGTATGGCAAATTATCTCAAATAAGATTAAATCCGCAAAATCAATTTGTTGGTGTCATCCCTTTATTCAACTCAAAAAATCAGAATTTTTGATACTATCAATCATCATGTTTGTACTACGGACTTAAACAGTATTTTAACTTGAATATTTTATTCAGTGGCAAAATGGCGTCAATATAATTTTGTATGATGAAATAAATTTTGCCATTTTACTGTTTCAACTAGAGCGATGAAATGTTGACAAACAAAAATTTTCACAGACATTGCTGTGGAACCGGTGTTAATGTCTCGTAAATGCTTGAATGCGTTAATGTTCGCTTTGTGAATGGAAACGATTTTGCCAAACGGAACACATTCAACACATTAAACAAATTTCTGAATTTGGATTCTTCTGTGTGAATTGGAGCTACTATAAGTGCTATTCATCACGTTCTTGTCAAAATTTTGTACGCAGCAAACACTTCATCGACTAAAAACACGACCTGACCTATTACTGCTTGACTTTCTTAGTACTGGTTTTGCCAAACCTGTGACAAATGTCTTTGACTATGTATTAGCCCTTTCATACATGGAATAAATTTAGATTGTACGCAAAAATGTACATAAATACCGATTATGTACACAAATACCGATTTACTTACAGAAAAGGGTGTAAAATCACAACAATACGCTCTATAAACAAACTACAACATGGACCGTTTATGGCCGGAAAATCTGCGAAATCTATGTCGTCTTTGCTTAAAGCCCATTGTCAATTTCCAACAAAATTTTAAGAGAAAATCCCGCGTTAGCATCACAAACACAGGAGAAAATGTAGGTGACGAAATATTGACGTTTTCCCACAATTTGCTGGTACCCAGTTTGGGTAAACTTTTCCTAGACTTGACATCTTTGGATATAGCCAAAGAAATGGACGAGTTCCCAAAATCACTGTGTTCCACCTGCGTCGACCGGCTAATGGAGTACGATGCGCTTCGGAAAGAGGCATTTAAAAGCACCAAACGGTTACACAGACTGTGGAATAGCAGAGAAGCAAATGAAGTCACTATGATCAAAAAGGAAACGGGATCAATGCAAGTTGAGCGAGAAAATGTTAGATCTGATGCCTCAGCGGACGACAATGAGCTGGTATATTATTAAAATTATATTTAAATTTCTTTCTGCTAACATATTACCGTTAAAATTCAGTTACTACCTGAATTGGTGAACACATCCATAGCTCTCAAATCGGAGTCATCGGATGGTAGTTTGATACCGTTTAGCCTTAATGAAGACATTGTTATTAATGGTGATACAATATATAGCTGCCTTTATAGTTCTGATGACACCTATGACCAGCATTCGCAAACTACTGCCAATAATAGCGCGCTACTGAATTGCCAGATGTGTTGTAAACCTTTTTCTGGTTACACGCACTTGGAAAAACATATCCGTCAAGTGCATACAGGACCAAGGAATACACATCAATGCACTGAATGCTTCAGATCATTTAAGGATCCAAATCAATTAGCGTTTCACATAACATTCAGGCATAAGGGAAACTATAGAAGGGATCATACAGCAACTGGTGATCCAAACAATCTCTTCAAGTGCAAAATATGTAATCGCTCATACCAAACTGAACAAATATTCAAAAGACATATGGCCCACCATGCGGTTACATGCCCCCAATGTTCCAAAGTCTTTAGTAGCAGAAGTACCCTTAATCGCCATAAACGAATAATTCATGACGGCGAAAAACGTTACGGTTGTTCCTATTGTACACTACGCTTTGGCACACTGAGCTCAAAGATCTCTCACGAACGCCAACACACAGGCGAACGGCCGTTCAGATGTGAAATTTGTTGTGAAACATTTGTACAAGAAAAATCTCTGCAAGTTCACATGAGAACTCATAAAAGCTAGTAATTCTGGAGTGTGAGCGGCGTAGAACATTCAGGGGTTTTAGAGCGATAAAGAAATACAATACAAATGTCAAAGTGTAACAAAACCTATGTACGTAAACTGAATTGAAGTGCAATATTGCTTTACTGCCTTAAATTAAAACTTTCTTTGACATTTAGCAGATCGTGGCAGTTGTAGAATTGTCGATGCTGAACACGAATACTGCTATATTGCATAAGTTTTTTGAGATGTTGGGAGTTTAAATTGAAAAAGGCGCACATTATGTGCATAAGCGATTTTATGCTATGCCTTATTCATTATTATCAAGATAACATTGTCGAAAACTATAAAGCGATTTCGCCCATTATAAAGTGGTTTTGTAAATTTTATGAGGTAAATTTAAAATAGCACCGAAAGTAACAAAATGTATGTGAAATCTTATGATATTTGAAAAAAAAACAGTCTGTCAGTTGACAGCTCGTTAATATTAAATAATGGAACCTAAATAAAATAGGCAGTTCATTGAACTGATTTACAACACATTTTAAATAAGAGATATGGATAAGGGCTGTTACTTTTAACTGTAAGCCAAATACACTATGGGGACGAAAAAAGTAATTGAATATCGAAAAAAAAATAACCATTATTTCGGTCTTCATTTTATAAAATATATGTATAAATGTTAAAATTCATGAATATGTTTTGAGGGAGTAACCTCGAATTTAAAGAAACTTTAATTTTTTTAATTTTATAAAAATTTTCTTCTAAATCGGCAACAATTTCAAATTTTTCCCGATATCACTTTTTCGTTTTTAACAAATATGTTTGTTATTGAATCATGTAATTTAATCAAATGAGTCTTAAGGCTTAAAATTGCAATCTTGAATAAAAATAAATTAAATTATATGACTGAAGCATAAAAACTCGTTTTTTTACGAAATTCTGTTTTCATTCAAAGTTATATAATCAATTTCTCTAGTATTATATTTCGACGTCTTTTCAGTAGAAGGATTCAGTTTCCGCAATGTGATCCAAATATTTTTCACCTGAGCATCACGTTGAGATTTGTAGCGAGAAAATTGTCGCTAGGGGCCAAGTCTGAGGAATACAATGGATAAGACGGCAATTCGAACTTCAATTTATATAATTGCGCCACCGTAACTATAGGTTTGCGTTTTGTTGAAGGAGCACTTTTTTCTTTGCCATTTAAGGGTTTTATTTTCATGATTTCACCCTTTTAACGCTGCGAAAGCCCCATATAATATTCACAATTCACTGTATAGAATACAATTCCCGCTATAAAATGTGGAGGTCATAACTTTATCGGCCATGAAAGACTCCTTTTTATTGCGCTCCAATCGAAGTTCGATGTTCCTGTTCGATTGTTGGCAAAGACTGTACACATTAGAAAAACATTTTCATTGAATACATTTTTGATGCCTTCGGGGCATCTTTTGCAATTTAATTTTTCGATTTCATCTGCCGCTTTCTAAAAAGAATATCGATCGATTTGTGCTAACCCGAGATTTGTGATGGATAAAGAAATAAACGCCAGACGGCAGAACTTTAGAAATAATCTTTTACCTTTATATTTTCCAGTTCAGATATTTTGAAATAAAATTTCGCTAATATTGCGCCATTTATTGTCAGTTAGTCATGACCAGTAGTAAAATAAAGTCAAAAATATTAGATCGATGCATTTACTTGTTATATAAGCTATGGCCACTTTCCTGTATCAGTTATTTCGATGAAGACATAATTTTTTATGTGAAGTATCTATGTGGGAAATTTCCTATATGAAGGATCATTTCTGTGAAATGATTTCCATATTAAAAAATACATTTTCATTATAAATATAATAGGAACAATAACTTAAAATATCATATCTTGTTTAATTATTCATTCACGTCCGTATTCAAAATTTTCATTCATCAACAATATTTTAGTTGCATGTATTTTAAACTCCCAAGTTTATGTCTAGGCGTGCTGCAAACTTATTTAGACGTTAAATCATGCTGATTACAGAGCGGAAAGAAATCATCCTTTTTAATCGTCAGTCTTTATCTTAAGCTTTTAAAAACTTGTTCCAACTGATTTTTTGATGCTAATGTATTTCCCAAATTGTAATTCCTATTGTATATAATTATTAATATTCGATTTGTAATTTGGACCACTTTCATTTACCATATTGTGTTCCGTCTGGAAAAATCTGTAGAAATAATCGTATGGGATCTAAGAAATAAATTCCTAACTTATACATTTCTCTACAACAAATTTTGTCGGTGTTTTTAACATCCTGTTAATATCGATGATTTTGGAATACCAGACAGGTAACTACTAATTATCATTTTTTGCTAATCGGCCATTAGGAGGGAAAACGCTTCTTCATTTTAATTCTTATTTGAAATTTCGACAGTTTTAGAATCACAAATTAATTATATTTCCAAAATTCTTCCTTATGGTTTCTCAATGGTTCGCATATTTTTTTTTTTTTAATAGTGATCAACTTCTTTTAGTTTAGGAGCCACCCGATTTCCCGACTATTTTATGATAGTTACAATCACATCCATGGTTTTGGAGATAAACGATTACAGATTATCCCATATGAATTCCGACGATTTCCCTTTCCTAACGATCCTTCATTTCATTTTCAAATCTAATCGCAATGACGTAGCGTGTCGTGGTAATCACAAAATTTGGCGACTAGAAACTTTAAGAAATAAATGGACTTAGAGCAGTTGACATGAATTTTGAAAATTGTCGAGCTCCTTCGTTGTGACTTTCAAACCCATCATAGTAGTTTCTCTACTTTTTCATTGTAATATAACACAAAAAACAAAAAAAAAAAAGAGAAAAACAAATTCCCTTTCATCCCATGAATAAGAAGACATGGGACAAGCTTCTCACATTCTATTTCTCACATTAGATTCACTCAACAGGACCTACACAGTTGAACGATAATTTCCAACGTCACAGTTTGAGAATTGTTTACAAGACTTGTTAATTACTCGAGTGCTCGAAGAGTTCGTCAGAGATGTCGAGGTGGTCGCCACTTAAAAAATGATAGGTAGGTGTTTTGGGGATAGAACCTGCGATTTTGCGACCGATAGTCGCGAGTACTAATCACCGCGCCACGGTCGATCACCGTTCATAGTGATCACAAATTAGGCTCCTTTTTACGATTTGATCCTTTTTTTATTAAATAAACACTTTTGAAGTTTTTTCATATTGATTTCAAAGATTCCTCAGCTTTTTCATAGTGACTTCCCAATCTTACCGGAGAAGTTTTCCTGCATTTCCCGTAACCATAAATTAGGCGAAGATATAGGCATCTAAAGTTTTTTTAAATGAGTTTCGACGATTTGTCGACTGTTTCACAGTGGTTTTACTGCTAAGCGAACGGCAATTAGGCATTTAATTTAGAAGATAAACCCATTTAAAGTTTTTCATATGAATTCCGACAATTTTCCAGCTTTTGTTTTATAGTGACTTCCCATTCCAGATGGTTTCCCTGCTTTTTTATAGTGACAGAAATTAGACTCAATTTCGCGATTAAACGCTTAGTTTAGAAGATAAGCGCATCTAAAGTTTTTCAAATGAATTGTGACGACTTGTCAGCTGTGGTTTCCCTCCTTTTTCATAACGATCACAAAATAGGTTTATTTTTTGTTAGTTTAGAAGATAAACGTTTTTAAAACTGTTCATATTAATTTCAATGATTCCATAGTTCTTCCACAGCGGGTTTCATATCTGGTCATTGTGACATAATTAACCACAGCTGTGACTTAACTGACCACAGCTTACCATACTATATCATAGTGGTCTGGAACTAAACTTCATTTTCCGGTTAGGCTTTTTTAGCAGATAAATCTGTTAAAGGCATTCATCATTATTCCAACGATTTCCTAAATTCTTAATTGTATCTTCCTTACCATAGAAATTTGACTCCTGTTTGCGAATGAACTCATTAAAGGTAAAAGAGTAGAAGGTGGCACAAAAGCATTTTTTTTTCAAGAATTTCGAAGATTTTCAAAGGTTTTCAATTATTTGTCAAGTAATTACAAATAAATATCCTTTTTGGAATTAAATGCTCTTTGTAAAAGGTAATTGCATTTTCAGTTACACGCTTTTGATTAGCGATTTTGAGGTTGGAAACGCATGATTAAGTGCTCAATTATATAAATAAAAATCGTTTGAGTTGTACAAAGTAAAATATGTTATTCACGCCTTGATCGACTTCCCTTTCGCCACATGGCGTTGACACGCGTAACTATGCAATTGGCTTGGACGACAATGACGATTCCAGAAAGTAGGAGAATCCCCTGCATTAACATTTGGCTAGAACCCATCCGTTCAATCTCGTCATCAAAAACATCATGTTCGTACACTCCACGAATCCGTGGACCGTAATCAACCAAATATCTGGATCGTGTTACATATAATAAAATAAGCAACGTTACATAAACAATAATACACTGAAAATGACGAATAAAATTAATCATGATGGGTTTTTGAGTGATAACGCTTACATGGAGTCTGGTTATCATGCGAGTTGAAGCCAAATTCGAATACCACAGCCAAGTTCCAAGGGCGTAATACAAGGATATGAAGCCAATTGCTATGTTAACACACTGATGTTCAAATAAGCGGATATCATACATAGGCGTATCGAAAATATCTATCTTGTAGTAGTTCATAAAAGCTAATATCTATAATATCATATTTTGATTACAGAGACAGATTTTTATGTTGTTCTGCAAACATACCGCTACAGCGATTTGGGTTGCGGCCAATAATTCTTTGTGACTTGGACAGAAGGCCATTGTAATTGATTTTCACTCGTATTTTTCGATTGAAGGCAATAAATATGCAAGTGTCAACTTTTGAGCAAAATTTAATTTCAACAAAAGTTTAAAGCGCCGCACACTTTAATCAAACTGAAACACTTAACAGACTCACACTTTAACTCTAGATTTTGATTAGACGCTTGTTTAGAAAATAATAATTTAACTTTAAAATGCTTAAATGCATTTTGGAGGATTTTCGAATTTATACAATTTTTTAACGAATTTAATTTCAACAAAAGTCTAAATCGCTGCACACTTTAATCAAACTGAAAAACTTAACAGATTCACTGTTTTGACTTTAGATTTTGATTAGGAGATAATTTCACTTTAAAATGCTTCAATGCATTTTGGAGGATTTTCGAATTTGTACAAAGTTTCGACTAGACGCTTAATTTATAATATTTGGATACAGTTTGGAGTATTGTCGATTTTTTTGCAAGTGATCACAAATCAACGTTTAGGAAATGGATATTTTTATACAAAGAACTACGTTGAACGTTCAATTGTATACAAAATCACCGTAAGTTAGTAATTCAAGAAATTTTTTAATAAAGTTCACTGTTTTTCAGACTTATACCTTGCTTTTTGATTTGTCCTTTTGATTTTGGACATTTAGTTTAGAAGATAAGCGAATTTTTTTTTTCGAGAAATTTACGTGTATTTCAAGCGCGCTAAATTAATCGAGCGCATTTTTCTCAATTTTGCTATATTTAATTAACTATTTCCTATAAGGAGTAACATCGTATGTTTCTTTCCATCCTTTATATTAAAGAAATTGAATAAAGTGAAGCAAAGCCGATCAGAAACCCAGTATTTTTTGACCAAACTAGTTTCATAACTTTTAAATCAATTGAACCATATCCGATCCGTGGCCCTGGCTGATTAGTTTGGTTTATAATTCTTGGCAAACTTTAAAAAAAGCAAAATCGGTCAATAACCACGCCTTTAGGTTTATAGATTTCAGTCATATACACTAAAGTCGGTGTAAATGAGCACATATCAAGCATTTAGCAAAACAAGGCTTACGTATGAAAATGCACTGCATCACCGCACACTCTTATCAGTACGAAGGCGGTCCCAAAACTAGCCGACGTGACATATACAGCTGCGGTCAAAATAATAGCACCACGCACGAATTTATATTGACTCCGTTTACATCTGTTTAACAGTTGGGCCAATTTAACTCAAAACAAGATAATAAATCCTTTGATGTTAATGGTTTATTATCATAAGAAAATTATTTGGTTTTTTCAACAGTTTATAATTTGCTAATTAATTTAAACAAAAGACTTGAAAACTACCCAGTCTAAATAATAGCACTTCATTTCATTTTTAACAAAAAGTAGTGGTCTTTTAAAAAAAAATAGTAGTAAAATAAGTCAAAAATTGTACTCAGATATCTTGTTGATAAATTAATTGTATTGTTTCAATACTTTGTCGCGTGACCTTTGTTTGCTATTACCGCGGCACAACGCCTTCCCATGGAATCGACTAAATGCTGACATCTTTCAACTTTGATGGAACTCCAAATTTTCTGCACAGCCTCCCAGAGCCCTTCAACGCTTGTTGGTTTTATTGTTGATACACCCTTCTTTATGTCCGTCCACAGATTTTTGATAGGGTTCAAATCTGGGGACTGTGCAGGCCACTCCATTACATTGATAGAGTTATCGTTGAACCATTTTTTTGCCATTTTGCTGGTGTGTTTGGGGTCATTGTCTTGCTGGAAGACCCACACCAGCGGCATTTCGTAGGAAGCATACGTCAGCATAATTTCATCAAGGATTTTTACATAAACCGATGCATCCATAACGGTTTTGATCCAATATATGGGACCCACACCTTGATATGAAAAGCAACCCCGTACCATAATACTATGACCTCCATGTTTTATAGTTTTTGATGTGAATTTTGGCATGTATTCACTGTTAGGTGGCCTACGGACAAAACATCTGGAACCCTTTCCACCAAAAAGGACAATTTTGGATTCGTCAGTCCAAAGCACATTTCTCCACTTTTCCTTTGGCCAATTTTGATGTGCTTAGCAAATGATATCCTTTTAGCAACATGCTCAGAGATGAGGAACGGCACTTATTGAGGACTACAGGCATTGAGGCTGTTGTCTCGAAGTTTGCGGCGAATAGTTTCCACGCTTGCCGGCACATCCAATGTTTTTTTTAACTCCGTGGCTGTCATAAAGGGATTTGCTGTACTCGACCGTACCAAACGCTTCATCATTAAGGGTGACAAAAGTGGCTTCCTACCACGAGATTCAACTTTTTGCTCAAATCTTAGGGCATTTATTATCATTTTATTGGAACAGCCCAGCAAATTCCTTATTTGGGTATAAGATTTACCCTCGGACGCAAATTTTTTTATTAGTTCACGTTTTTCCGGCGAACAATGCTTTCCGCGACCCATAACTATACAATTTTTATAAAATTATTACCTGATTTTGAAGAAAGTATATTAAAAAATTGTTATTACCTTTTGTTTTCACTTTTTTTCACAAAATTTTGCAAAACTAATTTAAAAAAGCCAGTTGGTGCTATTTCATTGACTGCGCTGAAGTAGATTCTTTTGTAAATGATCGATCATTTCTAGAGAACCGTTAACTATCTTGAGGAAAAAAACTTCTCTTAAAAAGAGTAAACAGAGTACTACGTCATCGCTTAGTTATGTTCAAATAATAAGCACAGAATTTATTTTTTTTTATTGGAATGACAATAGTTTTCGAACTTGGTGCTATTTTTTTGACCGGCACTGTAGATAGATGGTGCCAGTAGTTTGAAAAAAAAAAAATTAATTTGGCGAAAAATCTCGTAGTAACCGTATAAAACATATGTTTCAAATGTAGTCATCGTCATGTATCGTAATTGAATATTTCCATTTGAAAGGTCTTGGTCCAACCAATATTAAAGCCGAGCTAGATTCTAATCTCGGGGGAGTCTGCTTCTTCGTTTGTGACTGTAAAAGATTGGGTAGCAGAGATTAAACGGGGCCGTACGAGCTGCAAGACAAACAACGTAGTGGCCACTCCAGACACGGTTAAGAAAATCAGTAAAATGGTATTGGATGATCGTCGGCTAAACGTGCGTAAGCTAGCTGAAATGATAAACATTCTAAAAAGTACTATATATCGTATATTGACCGAAGATTTGAAGATGAAAATGTTGTGTACAAGATGAGTGCTGCGCTTGCTTTCAATAGAGCAAAGACGCCGTCGTGAAAATGTTTCAGTAGAGTGTTTGGCGAAGTTTCGCCACAATAAAGCCGAATTTTTGCGTCGATTTCTAACCATGGATGAGACATAGGTCCACCACTTCACACCTGAGATAAAGGAACAGCCAAAGCAGTGGGTTGGAATGGAGAATTGTGTCCAAAGAAGTGAAGACGGTTCCATCTGCATGCAAGGTCATGGCGCCTGTTTTTTGGGATGCGCATGGGATTATTTTTATTGATTATCTTTAGAAAGGAAAAACCATCAACGGCGAATATTATGCTAATTTATTAATTTGGCGGAAAAGAAAGTATTGTTTCATCTAGACAATGCTCCAGTTCATACATCCACAACTTCGATGTAATGAATTAATTCCAGTAGTATTTATTTTATGCATTTTGCGATTTGCTTAATATTGGCCGATAGGCTTTAAATTACAAGACTGTTCAATAAATGAAATGAATTAAAGTTCGAATTGCTTCATCATGCACCTTATTCGCCAAATTTAGCTCCCTCGGACTATTTCCTATTTCCAAGAGATGGTGCCTGCGGTTGATGACTATTTTAAGGAGTTTGACGGTTCTTACTATAAACAGGTTATAGAAGCTATTGAATATCAAGCTAATAGGAGATTATGCTGAAAAACAACGAAAATTTTCCCAACTTGTTTGTGTCTTTGTTAGGTCGGCTATTTCTGGGACCGCTCTCGTATATGCCATACAAATTGATAAATTTTCTGAAATTCAATATTTCTTTATAGTTAGTTATGGTAGACTACGGCAACATAAACTCGGATAAAACAGGTATATTTATAGTTATAATAAGTATAATAATAATATAATAAATATACAAAATTCTGTTATTTTGTGTCAATTCAGTGTAATATTCGCAATCAATACACATGTATGCCCACAAATAAGATCCCTGTGTGTTTAATGTCAGTTCACCTGATTGAAATGTCTGTCATTTTCCGTATTCTCCGGAAAATAAACAAAAAGACAAACAAAAAAAATAAATAACAAATTCTATTTTTATGACTGTTATATATACAAACATAATATCTGGGTCTCTGTTTATTAATGATTAAATAGCTTACTTAACTAAACTAAGTATATGGTAACTTTGTTTAATAACAAAACCCTCTGTTTTAACAAATACCATCATTCCTGGCAACAATGGGATAAAAAAAAAGAATAAAACTGTATGCACTAATTAGAAGAATAAAATTTCCCTAAAATTCATAATGTAACTATATTGAAAACATAAACAATTGCAAATTTATTTTGTACTGAAAATTAATATAAAACAATAGTTGATGGTCTGTAAGCGTTATCGTTAAAGAAAGTTAAGAATTCAAACAACAAACATCTTTACATCTTTGTTTGCTTATTTGTAATTAAATCTATTTAAAATAATTATCAAAAAATAGCGTATTTATAATATTGAATCCATAACAGTTATAATAAAAAGAATCTAATTTAATACAAAAAATTTGTGATTACTGTTATTATTTAAAAACATATGAATGAAATGAGCTGAACATTTTCGCCATGTTTTGTGTTAAAGCTATAATTGTTATTAGGTGTTAAATAAGCGCACCTTACTCACATTTCAAATCCAAACTTAAGAGTTTAAATGCAATAACCCAAATAAATGTTTTTCGGTATTCAAGGTCATCTGTATGACACTTTAAGGTTCGGAAATGTAATTAAATGTAAGCAGTTGCTCCAATTACGGTTTCCTTCTTACCCCTGCAAGTGATTTATTAGATACCGCTGTCTATATAAATTTTTGTTTCACTCTTATATCTCACTCAACTTAATATTAATGAACACACCCGCCGACAGAATATTTCAAAAGAATTGCCCCAACTTCCATGAAGTTATATATATTATTTGTTCCGGAATTTAGTTTTTGTTTTCAAAACGCATGGAATATTTTTGATTTTTAAAACTAAACTATTAAATATAAAAAATGTCCTAATAAAAATTGGATGGGAAAAAGGAAGATTGGTTTCGTTTTTTGGTTCATTTCTGTTGTCGATTTCTATTGACTGAACTTAATGCTTATATTATTAACTCTAGTTTTCATGTGATCCAAGATATCATGCGACAAGTCCTCCAATGTGGTATAGCGACTCTTTTCGAAACTAAAAATGTCTGCTAGGAAACCCATTAATTGGTCTCTAAAATAATGGCAAATATCTTTAAGATTCTCATCTGGACCAAAGAAACCCCAGGCCATAAGAGGCGATAACTGCTCGGATATCACATAGAAGTGGGACATAAAGCCATCAGGGTATTTCAACATGCGCTTTTTGGCTTTTAACACCGACCACACAGCGGTAGTGAGAGCCTAGAAAGAAAATATAATGATTACAACATTTTTATGTTATGCTATTAACCAGGGAACCTAACGGTTGTGAGTAATTTTTATATAAATTATTTTTAATAATTATTTCTTGATCCGTATTATATTAATAAAAAATATTTATTATTTTTGACTTTTATAATAGACGATTTTATAATATAAATGATTTATATTTTTAAAAAGAAAAATAGTGATTAATTTTAATTTTAAAACTTAGGAATACATTTTTATTTTTTATTTTTATTTTTTCAATCACGAATTTACAAGTCAAAAATTTTCGTATATGTTTTTGATATTGTTGAAAGATTTTGAAAGATTGATTATTTAATTTTTGAGTTTTATATTACAATAAAAATTAAAAGATTGTTTTTATTTCTAAAAATAAAAACCGTGATTAGTTTTTATTTAAAAAGTCAGAAATAAAAATTACAGATTGATTTTGATTACATATTTACCGATTTTCAAAAATTCGATTTTTTCTCTGTAGCAACCTGAATTTTTTTTCATTATTTTGAGCCATAATTCTTGGTGCAATCAAAAAATTTTTGGAACCATATGCTCCTGGATTTATATCCTTTATTCAATTTCAATAAATGGAATATAGTGCATTAATACAGGACGATTAACTGTGCGCCAACGCAAAGAGATATCGGGTGAAGGATGAAGATATTAATTATTCTTCTATTAAACACAACTCAGGTCTTAATATGATTTGAGTTTATTTAATGTTAACGTTTTATAATTTTTGATTTTGGTTCCCTTCCCTGAAAAATAAAAATTGTGATTGTTTTTTTTTTTTTTCAAATGAAAAATAAAAATCAATCAAACCAGTCAAAATAAATCAATCAATCAAAAATAAAAATCAATGTTGATTTTATCAAATCGATCTTATTTTTTTTTCCTTTCTATTCTTATTTTTTTTTTCTTTTTTATTCTTGATTTTATCAAATTGATCTTGATTTTTATTTGTGATTTTTTTAATTATCATTTTTGGCGTTTACTTAAAAAAATTATTATAATTAATTTTCGTAATAAAAATCAAAAATAATTATTATAATTCGTTTATACCAATAATAATCCAAAACATAAGTTTATGACACATTTGTTTATTTTGTTTCTATCTCAGCGATATTTTTGTTAAAAATTGGACCTAATGCCGTTATTTGGGGTCCCTGATATTAACAACATTTGTAATTACAACTTACCGTCTCCTTGAAGCCATTCGATAAGAAACGATTTTGCACTACCGCTATAACACTGGCTGGTGGTGCATCTAAGTCACGAAATGAATCTAGTATTATAAAGTCCAAACAAATATCATAGAAGGTCATTGCTTTAACGTTGCGTGACTCCAATTCTTTTTGAATGTCGTCCCAATTATTGGGATTTTGGAGATAATTAATCATATCTTCGTAGCCAACCAAAAATTCTTTAGTATCTTTGTCACCCAGACAAAGTAGATCTGTAAGAATTTGGCGACCGGTGTCGATAACCCACTGACCAATGGCTGGATCCTAAGTAGGATAGAGAGAAAATGTATAACACTTTGGGGATTGAAACGGTTTGCTGGATGTTACCTTAAACAAATATTGAAACGCCAAGCGTACACAATGCAACTTCGCCAAATACTCTGTCTCATTGTTGCAGTGTACCAAATCGGCTCGAACTGTACGACATGGTATTGTGGACTCCTCGTGATGTTTCAAGGCTGCCTGATACAGGGGATATTCTTCGTATTCTGTATTAGCAAAACCTTCAAATTCCCGTAAGTCAGCGACTTGATCCAAAGCCGAAGCAAAGCTCTCTGCTGAATCGAAATTTGGATCTGAACCAGTACGACTCATACTAGCCGAGCGATGCGATTGCTTATCCTCATCGTGTACATCTTCGAGAGCAGCCCAATGATCCTCTTCCGCCTCATCAATTGAGGGTTCATCGCGAAATAAAACTGAACGTTGATCTAGGAATAACAGTTCACTTTGTTCCTGCAAAGTGTATGCCATATCGAGCAAATTTTGAATTTCACGACAAAATTCCGATTCTTCGGCTGTGGTAACTAAGGCTGGTACACCGCCGGGTGAGTAATGGGCAGCTAGAGCGTCTTCCCAGAAGTTGATGACAGTATCTAACGCTTCCATGCCCATAACGCCCAACTGCTGCGCTGTGAGTTGTGTTGTTATAATGCCAGTATGAATAGGGTTCACTGCTACCAAAGCACCAGCACCCACAGAACCACTGGCCATCGACATGCGATCTGACTGTGAATATGCCACTGTCGAAGCAACTGGGCTTCCCGATCTAGCCGAGGCTTTAGATCCAGCTATGGAAATCATATCGTTGGGACTGCGCATACTGTTGCGTGCCCGTCTGCTGGTGTATTTACGGGCTCTGCGTGGAGGTCGTGGTGGTTTGCGTCTACGGAGAAAACGTGACATAACACCCAACAGTGCCACGCCGGCGGCTATTGAGATAATGACCACCTGAAAATATTGCAATGGATGTTGATAATTAGACATCTGTGATTTGCCATAAGAGAGGTAGAAACCATTATAAAGAACCACTATTTAGATTTAAAACTAAAACATCAGAATCATCACGAATTGGAATTCGAAACCAAAGGCCTAAGGATGCGTTATCAACTTTAACTCCACGCAATCACAGAGAAAGAAAAGTGTTTGAATGAATGAAACGAAAACATAAAAAATAAAATACAGGTTTAATCTCGATCCTTCCTGGAATTTTATGACACTAATCACTATCATCTCAATCGCCCGAAAATATGATGATTTTTTTGGAATTCGCGTTTGGAAGGTAAAAGAGGCAAAAATGGACAAAAGTGTACTATTATCCAAACCAAATGCCTGGAGCTAAAATTATGAAAATAGGTACGGACACATACCTACCAGTGTAAGCAAGGTCTGAAAAAGAATATATAACAATTCGTATATTTAAGGAATAAAAGATAAAAGAAATGGACCCATATAAAAACTGAAACTGAAATCACCAAAATTAAAGCGTACAAATAACTATTTTATATGAAACTCGCCCTTGGATACATTTTTTAGAAAATTTATAATTTTGGGGGCACATAACAAATGACTTTCGACATTTTGTACCCTACACCCATTTTGTACCATCGGCTATAACAAACAAAAGCGGTTGAAGTCACAAAATCAGAGACTACTAAGCGTTGGTTCAAGAGATTTATGCGACAAAAACTGTGCTATCGGTTAGGACATACGATACTAAAATCACCAAAACGGGAGCATAAATAAAATTTACAGTGGAGTCAGGTCATAAAAACACCTTTCAGAAATTTACGCTTCTATTGGTTAAAAAATAGAAAAAAGAGGATAAAAGTTGAGCCAAAAGTTGTAAGAGTAGCCAGGCAGTCTAACAAAGTTCCAAACACATTAAAAACTGTTTCTTCATCTCAAAACACTTACAGCAAGAGACTTCTTGCGTATTTCAATGATATTCCTCATCTATAATTATCCGCTTGTGCCCTTTTTTCTTTGATATTGCCATCAGATAGTTTGCTGTCCATCTTCTTTTTTTCATTGTGAACGGGGAAATGATTATTGCTAAACTTATTATTTTTTCTTCCTTTTTTTGTCATTACTTGTATAGCATCTCAATTACTTAGTTAATTAAATGTTAAAAAAATTACTTGAAGTTACTAATTTTTACCATTTCATCTGTTATATAATTTTTCGTTATACTATGGATTAGCTGTAAATTCCAATTAGTTATATAGTTATAGTAAGTAAGTAAGTTATAATTCCCTATTTTAGGATGAAAAACTTACATAGTGAAAAATTCTAATAAGTGAAGTAGATCGTCATATTGTAAATCATATTTTTATAACATTACAATTGTAAGGTTGTATTATAATGCATTTGTTATTGTATTATGGAGAACATGCGTTGTAATATTGCAATTTAATCAAATCGGTCTTAAGGCTTAAAATTACAATCCTGAATAAATATACTAAATTAAAGAAAACAACCCTCTTGCGAGGGTTTTTTTTTTTTTTTTTTTTTTTTTTTTTTTTTTTTTTTTTTTTTTTTGTCGCGTGTAGGTTTCTGTGGAGTGTGTTATATGAGAGATTAGACCTGTTCTATTCGACAATATTGGGTCTGGCCTCAGACCTAAGAAATTTATAACTGACCAGATATTCACAGTGCGAAGATACAAGAGAAATGGATTGACACGTCGACTATACAGATAAATTTGACAGCCCGATTCGCAAAAATTTTTTGAAGCCAATGCTGAGATACGAAATCTTCAGCAAGGATCTCGCTAAGCCAATCTACTCAGACGGAGTGTTAGGCTATTGCCCTATCTGACGCTGATGTTATTGACATCATAATTGTACCAAAAAGGTGAAATACTGATCTGCGACAGGGCGGGTGAATTTATTCTGTTATACAAAAAGAAACTATCGCCTGAATTGCAAATTGTACGATTTGTGTACCGATAACGACGTGGTTATGCGCGTCAATATACAGCTTTGCGCTAACTGTTCAAAATGTTCCTATACGAGAAATACATAATATATACATTCCACAATTCTTTAATATTTTCGCAGTCTGCTGTAGTCTTTTTTTCATAACAAAATATATAGTAAAAAAATCAGTCATGGGTCGAAAAAGTCACTGTTCTCCGGATGAGAAAAAAATTGTTCCAAGACTAAGAGAAAGTGGCCAAAGTTTTCGTTCTTTAGCAGAAACTATGAATCAATCAGTCGCTATTTTTTGCACAAAATGCTTTAAAGCCTAAAAAGCCCAAAAAACTTCAAAAACAACAGATATTCGTATTGTAACACTTGCGAAGAAGGGCCCGTTTGTGTCTTCAAAATCGATTTCAGCAGAAATTGGAAATGTAATTTCATCGCCAACGATTCGTCGCAGACTACAAGAAGCACATTTACTAGGGCGGATAGCCAGAAGAGCTCCTTTACTTAGACAAACAAATTTAAAGGCTAGATTGGCGTTTGCTATAAGTCCGGAGGAGACGGTCAAAAAAAAAAAATGGCGAAACATTTTGTGGAGCGATGAAACAAAAAGTTATGTATTTGGAAGCGACTGTGCTCGGAATGCTGGACGCCCTAAGGGAAAGGAATTCCATGTTCGCTTTACAAAGAAGACGGTCAAGCACGGAGGCGGCAATATTATTGTCTGGAATTGTTTCTCATGGTATGGTGTCGGTCCGACACATCAAATTACCGACACTATTACCAGGTTCCACTACAAAGATATCTTGGAAAATACGATGTTGAACTATGCTGTGAAAGTATGCCTCTTAGATGGACATTCCAGCAGGATAACGATCCGAAGCATACTTCTAAGTTGGCAAAGGATTGGTTCCAAGATAATAATGTTGCCCTTCTTAACAGGAAATACTAGTAGAAACCTGCAGGAAACTTATTGCCAGCATGCCAAAAATAGTCAACAAAATAATTGGAAAAAAGGTGAATATACCGGCTTTTAACGAAACTCAGTCAATTTAACAGAAAAAACTTGATTTTTACTTTTTTGCTTATTTTAGCTGAATGTACTTATTATTTTGTCCAATGTTTTTTGAATACTTTTCTTATTTTTGAAAAATACTAAAATCAATTTTTGTTTTTTTTTTTTTGTCATTGTTTTAGTATTTATCTTATTTCTAATGTTATAACAAGAAAATGAGTATTTGTTATTTCTTTAATTTTAAATACATTTTCGTCTACGAGCCTTTAAAAAAAACATAGGATGTACTTATTTTTGATATACATATCTTCTTTTATATATATAATTCTACTGTACGGGCGTTGTCAGTGAACTCCTCCTAAACGGCTGGATCGCTTTGCATAAATTTTTGTATATGCGTCTGGGTGGTGCCCGGGATGGTTTAGATGTACAATTCGGTCCAATTGGACAAAGGGGCGTGGTGCCTCCCATACAAGCTAAAAATTAAAAATCAATTATTTCTGCTCCTGCTTACGGTATTTGAACAAAATTTGGTGCGTAGGTTTGGTGTACATATCTTAGGTGCTACTGCAAATATGGGCGGGATTGGACAATGGGGAGTGGTACCTCTTATACAAACGCTGCTAATGAAACATTTCCAATAAAAATGAAATTTGAAGGCAAAGCAACGTTTGCCGGGTCGGCTAGTATATATATATATAGATATACTTATAGGCATGTAGATATGGGGTAGCTATAAAAAAAGGCATACAAAGTGAAAAATTCTAGTAAGTTAAGTGACTTCATTGTAAGTCATCTTTTTCTACATTCTTATTGACTTTAGTATTGTAAAATTTTAAAACATATTTGTTATTGAATTATGGAGAATATATGGTGTACTGTTGCAATTTACTCAAATCTGATTTAATGTTTAAAATTGCAATCCTGTATAAAAAAAAATTAATTTAACTGCGGCGTAAGAGTTTGCTACCAAAACTCCACCGAATACAATATTACTTATACGATAACAAAATTTTATTTAATTTAATTTTTTGAGAGCAGTTATGCAAAGTAAGTAAATAAGAATGCAAGAAAATCAAAGTAGTTTTTCCTCTTTTCTGTATATTTTTTTAATGTTTAGTGAACACCGTTATCACGACTTCCGATTTATCCAGCTGAATGGAAAAGAGGGAAAGTAATTACACTGAAGAAAACCTTCGCAATGAACTTTGTGTGTAATTTCCGTCCAACCTCATTATCAAAGATAGTCGAATATGTTCTAAAGTGACAGATTTTGTCATACTTATAGCGTGAGTCGTTAATCAGTGATTATCAGAGTGTTATAGCAATTTCTTTGCTTGTTGGCCTAACTGACTGCTATAGTGAGGTCGCATTTTTGACATCAGAATTTCAGCGGTCTCACTTCATTAGATTTGTAGAAAGCATTTGACAGAGTAGATCATGGTATACTACTTAAAAACTTTTTGTCCTTTATGGATTGGATAGAAGTTCATGTAGCTTGATATTGGACCATTTAATTGGAAGAAGTCAATATGCTTATGTAAACGGGATTTTTGCTGTGAGAAGCGGCGTTCTGCAGAGGTTGGTGCCTGGGCCACTATTGTTTGTTTTGTTTGTAAACGATATGTTCTTCGGCATGCCCTAATCCTTCGTTGACGATGTTCAAGTTTTGTTTACTGGGGAACATCAATTTGTGTTGAGCGAAAAGATAGATTACGTTTTGAAATATTTAAACTATTGGGTTAACAATAGATCTCACTAAAACGAAATGTATGCTTTTCCCAACGCATGAAAATAATTTGGAAATATACTATGGCGGTGTACATACATAATCCTGCCATATGTTCTGTTACACAATTTAAAGCGCTTATCGTTCAAAACTTCTTGCGGGAATAGAACCGTTAAATTTTTTTCAGAACACATGCACTGATTAGTGAAGAATACTAGTCAGTTTGGTTTCAGTTTGCAATCTATTAACATGGAGTGGGGCGTTAAAGAGAATCGAGTCGGCGTAATAGCGTTGCATAAGTACGGAAAGAGTGCTGGCCAAATTTTCGAGTTGCTAAAACCACTCGGAATATCAAGAATGTTCGTTTATCGTGCTATTGCTCGCTTCGGCGAATTGTCTGGAGTAGAAGACAGGCCAAAAAGTGGTCGACCGCTACCGTGGAAGAAGTTTTCAACAAACAAAATGACAAGATTTATGCCACTTCATCTAAGGAAGCGAAAAAAGTTGTTTCAAGGGTTCAACGTGGCCATCATCCCTCTTCCGTAATGATTTGGTGGGGGGTCTCCCACCATGGTGTCACATCCCTCCATTTCTGTGAAAAGGGCGTAAAAACTGGTGCAAAGGTTTACCAAAAAGATGTGTTAGAGGGTCTTGTGAAGGGTTTGACCAATACCCTTTTTAATGGACGTAGATGGATCTTCCAACAGGACTCTGCTCCTGCGCACAAAGCTAAAACCACGCAGGAGTGGCTCAGAGTCAATATTCCTGGCTTTATAGCAGCAGAAAATTGGCCATCAGGGAGTCCAGATCTCAATCCACTGGATTATACTTTGTGGTCAGAATTGAAGAATATGGCTTGCAAGACTCCCCACAGAAATTTGGGAAGCCTTAAAACAGCATTAACCAGAGCAGCGTCCTCGATCTCCATGGAAATCGTACGTGCGGCTATAGCCCAATGGCCACACCGTTTGAAAGCTTGTGTTAAAGCAAAAGGCGGCCATTTCGAGTGAATACAATTTTTTTTAATAACCAATATTTTCTTCTAATAAATGAAATAATTTTGAATACAATATGGAATATTGTTTTTTTTTTAATCGCGTTTTATATTTGTAACAGAATATATGGCAGGACTAGGTATATTGAATTTGTACACAGTATAAAATTCTTAGGTGTAGTGCTCGATGGCAAATTTAGTTTCGATCTACATAGTGGTATGATAGTTCACTCACTAACATTACGCTACGTAGACTTTAAAACAGTGATTTGAACTTACTACGTCATTTGAAACAAACGCTAGTACATGTTCTGATTATGCCTAATATATTACATTGCTTTGAAATCTATTCTGGTACTATTAAGCAACACATGAATAAAATTCAGTTGACCTTTATTAAGTCTATGCGATATTTATTTTCACTTCAGTCACGCATTCACATTCATTCAATTCATTTGCGACACGTTTTTTGGGATGTTCTTTTGGAATTTACGATTCATTTCGATTATTATTTCTCTATCACGAAATTATTTAGAGATGGATCAATGTCTGCAGTTTCTTCAGAATATATTAATTTTTTTCCGCTGCAGTCGAAATAAAGAGCTAATAGAGAAAACATTTCATGCAAGAGTCGCCCGTATGTTTAACGCACTTTCGAGTGAGTTAAAGGTATTCTATAATTCTAATATTGCATATAGAACCCTTGCAATTTACTCACGATTTATTGATTTTTAATTTTAAATAGGTTGTTTTTTAGCACTTGTAAACTTAGGTTTTTATTAGGATTTTTGTAGGTTTCTTTTTATTATTTATTATTTTTTTTACATTTTTTTATATTTTTAGCTGTTATTTTTCTTATTGACTTGATTTTTATACTAATAATATATTAATAACTTCAGAAAGTAGCTTTTTCTCAACTAGTGTTATATTGCAACTTGATTTAGATTTAGCCGTTAAGCAAATTACAACTTGTACAATAAATGAAAATTGCTTAACATGACTTTATATCCATATTTGGGTACATACTTACGATAACACCCGAACAGGGGGATAATGTACTGTCCACTTATTGCTTTCATTTCTAAACTGTTTTGTGTTGTCTAGTGTTGTGATGACGTTTTAATTTAATTTAATTTATTTATTCAGGATTATAATTTGAAGCCTTAAGGCAGATTTGATTAAATTACAATAATACAACATATTTTCTCCATAATTCAATGACAAATACATCATATAACTTTACAATACTAATGTTATAAAAATGTTGTGTATCTTAATAGCAGAAAAATATAGTTTACAAATGACAGTGTACTTCACTTATTAGAATTTTTCACTTTGTATGTTCTTCGTCCTAAAATACGGAATTATAACTTTAATTGGAATTTACAGCTGCTCCATAATATAACGAAAAATTTAATAATAGTTGAAATGGTAAAAGTTAATAACTACCAGTACTTTTCTAAGATTTAATTAACTAAACAATTGAAAGGAAAGAAAAATAATAATTTTAGCGATAATCATTTCCCCGTTCAGAATGGAAAAAAAATGATGGACAGCAAACTATCTGACAGCAATATCAAAGAAAAAAAGGCTCAAGCAGATAATTATAGATGAGGAATATCATTGAAATACCCAAGAAGTATCTTTTTGTAAGTGTTTTGGAATGAGGAAAACATTTTTAAGGTGTTTGGAAGTTTGTTAAACTGCCTGGCTACTCTTACTTGAAAAGATTTGCTCATATAATACTTTATGTTATGAATAATCAATTGATTAGTGCGAATTGATCAAGTAAATTTAAATAATTCTGCAATAAACAGCGTTGATTGATTTTTAATAGAATTAAAAAACAAAAGCAATGAACGCATAGCTAAAAAATTAAGAAACAACCTAGAAATTGTATCACAAACGGAAACACGTGCCGAATTCGATGAAGACAGAACAGATAACGTACAGCACGGTTGAAGGACAATTGGATTTTCGTTATATTGCTTTTCACTGCACCGGCGTATATTTCGATACAATAATTTATATGCGACATTATTAAACCATGTACTGATTTTCGTCATTTTATCTCTGAATATCAATAGTATCATCTATGGTGATATATCCAAAGAGTTGCACGTTATTGTTTTGATTTCCTCGTAGACATTGATAAAAAAAAGTTCGAAAATACATCTTGATGTACACGTTTGATTGAAGTTTTGTAAAGACCTGAATAAACAGACTATATTCCACATATCGTCTGTATTTCTACAATTTTTGTTTATAAAAAACGATTTTCTATTATTTTATTCTGTTCTTCTTCGTAAGACAGTAAACATTTCGTTAATGGTTTTACTCTTCGGATACCGACATTTCTCTTTTTATCTTTTTCTAATTACATGTAGAAAAACCCCACATAAACATTTATTATGTGCTAATATAAATAATGTTATGTTTAATAATATAAACAATGTTATGTTTATATTAACACAGTAAATGTTTATGTGACGCTTTTCGCATCAAACGAGCGATAAAAAATTAGTAAATTGCCGCTCAAAACCGGCATAAAAGAACTGAAGTGGTTACTTCTGCAAGTAGTAGTACAATACAATTTTATCATGTAATGATATACTCGTATATTTTAACGCTTCAAATTTTGCACAGTTGTAATTAGTCTGATCTGGTTATCATTGGTATAAAAGCGTAATCGTAGAATGCAAAAAGCGAATTTTCTTCACGAAAAGTTTAATTTTCTATACGAAAAGCTTACTTTAATATAAGAAAAGCTTACTTTAATATAAGAAAAGCTTGCCTTTTTATATAAGAAAAACCAAACATTTCTGTCTGCAAAAAATAATTAAATAATTAATTTTTGTATGAAAAGCTTACTTTTCATACGGAAGGCGTGCTTTTATGTACGAAGCGTACTTTTCGTTAAGCAAAGTGAAATTTTCTATACGAAAAGCCTATTTTAATACACGTTGATTTCTGGGCGAATAGTGTATTTTTTATATCAAATGCGTAATTCTCCATATGGAAAACTTCCTCTCACTTCATTATACGAAAGATATACTTTTTATAGGAATAGACTATTGCATGAAAAATTTCTGTATTAAAGTTGTGCTTTTCGACATTCGTTTGATATTTCATATGAAAAATTGTGTACGCGAAGAATTTATCTGGCAATTTTTATATACATTTTATTATATGAAAAGTGTAAAGATATGATAGGATTGTCCTATTTTGCAGGTATTAACAAATGAACAGCGATCCTTATTAATTTTGAATGCTCTTAATATAAATATTCAAAACAATGTCAAATAAAACAAAAAATGCCGCGAATTTTCGAAGCAACTTTCAACCCCAATTGTTTATTAGGGGGTAATAATGCAACATTTCGTTCTTCGAAGATTTTTACACAAGAGAATGAAGCGCGTCCAAAGGTCTATATAGTTTTTAACGAAAAGAGCGTAAGTATGCATATTTTTCATAAGGAATGTTAAGATAAAGAATAGAAAGCTTAAAACTGGTTTTGGATTGAGCCACACCTGAAGTATAGAAACCCTTTAGCAGGTGTTCCTATAACTCATGGCAAAAAAAAAAAAACAACATCGTCGACTCCTTCGCTTAGTTTGAACATGGAGCTAGTTCCATGGCTACAGTTAAGCAAAGGCTTCACTACTAGAACTGGGGTATTTTTATAGTAATTAATATAACTTGTCCCAAATTATAACACGCCAATATTAAAACCTACAGTTATTTGTGTGCATGAAGAGAATCTAGTTCTACCTTACAAAATTCTCAAAACAATTTTTTTTCTACTGGGCAAGGTCTCAAAAATATAAACTGTACGATTACATGTATGCCTTTTACTTCTAAGCATAACAATCCCATAATATCCTGTTCCTAAAGCAAGAGTTGAATCCAATTAATATACGTAGGACAACTTCAGAATTGGCCTAGCAATATCTTACCTATCTAACTTTACTGGCAACGTAAATATTTTTCCAAATCTTGCGGCAATAACACAATGCAACATTAATGGTGATATCTTTTCATGTATGCCTACCTTTTGTGTTGTGGACATGCGGGCCGGAAAGAGACGTAGGTCGGACCATTTGGCCGGTAGCGAACAACCCAACATGATTGTGTATGATGTCTATTAAATGATTGTCCAACAACAAAGTGTAGTAAAACTACTTGTGCCGTGATAACGCCTACAGCGAGGTTAGAAAGCACTACAACAAACCAATCCCCTACATCTCTTCCTCATTCCGAAACATAGTTTCCCTTTGAGGTTAGAGGATTGCGAGAGTTGTTACCCTGGGTTTGATGTAGATCACCCGTTTTATCACAATCGTACGATTTCACTTTCAATTGCATTAAACTCGATCAACTTGTATTCGATGCATTTAATGTGCTCGCGAACGCTTCTTGTTGTATCTATAGGCAATGTGAGCAAATTTTCCGGTCGCTCCTTTACGTGTTGTTTTCAATTTTTTCCTAATATTTACTAACGCTATCGTATAGATTACAATTTGGACACAGGCCGTCGTAGAAAATGAGAATTGGCCCCTTTTGTTTTTTCACTTTCACTGCTGGTATTTCATACCGGATTATTTGTTAAATAAATATTAAAAGAAAATCAATTGCATCACAAGGCGCACGAATGTGAAGTGAATAACAACAAGAAAAATAACAATTTGTGGAGCGGAGAACTAAGTCGATGGTAAAACACTGACGGCGTCATTTTCAAGAAAAACAGTTGGAGGGTTGTCGTTCTTCCTGGCCGGTTTGTTTACCTATTACACAATGGGTGGAATGGAGACTGGAAATGGCTATAATGAACGTTGTCCCACGGTTTTAGTATAATACAAGGGCGACAAACACGTATAAACAAAAAAACTACGCATGCAAGCTGTCAGTTGCAAGTATTATACTCGAAAATTTAAAAAACACGAAAAACAGGAGTTTGTGGCGTAATTACCACAAGCGCTGTTATGTAGTGAAAATGTGTGATAGGATTGAATTACTCGAACAACTGATTTCCATTTACAAACCACGTCAGCAATGTATTGAAATCGGATATAATTTCGCTGGCGCTATAATAAGGCGGTTTCACTGCGGGCATACCCACATTGGGATTTTAAAATCCTGCAAAATGGTCCCACTGAGGTATGTGCAGTTTGTTTGACAGTTTGTTAATTACAAAGAAAAAAAAATGCATTCCCTAGAAATGTGAACTTTAGAAAGCATCACTGTATTTGTTTCTATTTGTAATAATAGAATATTGAGCTGTTTGCGTGAAAAATTCAAGATTGGCAGTGGCTTTCCACAGTTGTTTTTAATTTTTTTTCACTTTTTAGATGCATATTAATTATTTATCGTAAAATTTCGAAAACCGAAAAACGTATGCATCCAAAAAAATACTTAGTTGATAATAATCAAAATATTAACTATATCATAGCTGAAATATCCTTAACTAAGGTTTAATTGATTGGACTTAGTTTAAAATAACCAAGTTATCAGTTTAACAATAACAACAACAGTTAACAATAACAACAATAATTTTGTTTATTTCCATTAATTTCATAAAATTGTAGTCACTACTAATTCATAAAATGTGACAATGTTTTCTTGTCCACTTTGAGAATTTTCCATGTACGATGCATTTTCTTGCTCAATTTGGGACATAAAAAGAAAAATATTTTATATTTGAATCGGTGATTTTGTAAGTATATGTGGAGAAATTATCACGAATCTATTTACAACATAAAATAAAATTCTCCGACGGCTTTCCATTTTGATGTGTAAACCTCAAATAAAATACGCGAATTGAAAACATTGTCATGCAATACTAATACAGGATTGATTAAAATAAGCAATTTTCACGTTTTTCATTATATAGCTACACTGACAATGGTAGCAACGCTTTTATCAGGCTTTCGTTATGTAAGTAAAAAATTTGTTCAAATTAAACAAATCTTAAACAATAGTGACACGAATAACAGCTTTATTCTGCTGTTATATAAATAAATAAAAGCAGTTTGCAGCGTTTTTGAGACATTTTTGGCAAAAATCTTCCATCTTCGAATGAAACAGAAAGCTGTCTTTCAAATTGTAATAGTTTGTTTAAAAATATGAAATATTTTCGATTGTGACATTATAATATAACATTAATAAATAGTTTGAATTTACACTGATAATTATATTTGAAAATGAAATTTGATAATAGCGCAACTGGTTCTCGTTTGTATTGTTTTGTTTCGAACAAAACTATAGCTGAAGTTTTCCACTAAAGTTAACTCTCGTTTACTAAAAACGAAAGCCCTTGGATGCGACAGAGGTTTACTAAAAAGAAATTAAATAATACAGTATAATTCTAATACAATATAATTCTCAGAGAGTAACAAATGTTTCTTGGTTCCCATCTTCCATCAAAATGTATGGAAAGTCTTATAATTTTATAAAAAAAAGAGAAAAGTCATTGCTAATTATATGAAAGTTTTATTTAGATGTAACGGTCTGATGACCGTTACTGAAAAAAATGACAACTCTGCATTCGTTCTATAAAACATCTGGTAACATTGAGTCCATTTTTTGACAACCATTCGAAATTTCTCGTGTTTCGAAATTTATATAAATATCATGGCAAAGTAACCAGTAATCAAATAGAAAGACATAAGAAATCAAAGTGAACACAATTGCGAGGCGATAAGTCTAGTGCGATTTCATTTTTGCTCTCGAAGTGCTAAGAAGTCTTAATAAATTTTCGTTCAATAAAACCTAAATTAAATAAAAATAAAAATGGTACGACGTGGACGTTCTGCAAGCCCACCCCCAGCAACCAGAAGGTAAGCTGATATTTTCGCAAAGGAAAAAATATTGAAAAACGTAAAAAATTTTCCAACAAATGGAATCTAATGAGTGAGGTGATGAAAATTAAAAGAAGGTGCCAGAACATTGGAAACTTTTCAAATGTCTGTCTGTGTTACACATGGGGTGACAAATGTGTACAAAATTAAATTATCCGATAGATCATGAAATATTTTGCCGCTAGTGAAAATTTTCGCACAATATTTTCCTAAACAAAGTGATGAAATGTCGTTACATAATCTTCCAATGTGTGCTTCAATTAGAGCTATTGGATTTGCGTCATTTATTTATTCGTCGGATGAGGAAGGTTAAAAGTTGTTACAACAAATTGCAAAGAAACAAATTTTCCAAAAAAAAAAAAAAAAAAAAAAATTCGTTCGACTAAGATAAAATTTTTCAACAATCTTAAGCAGATGGATGAACATGAGCTTATTTAGGGTACTCGCTAAATGGAGATTACGTTAGCTATGTGTTATGGTTTCAGAACATACTAGGTCCAAACTATGAGAATAAGTAAAAATCCCAAAATATAATAGCTCCAAACTATGGCTATATAAACTGGTTGCTACGGTTACTTCTTATTAAATAAACCAAAGCCGATCATAATATTTGACCCAAACGTAACAAAACTGATCAGAAAATTATTCACTAGTTAAAAAAGTTGCAATGATTTTCAAGTCCATCAGAATCAGAGAAGTTTTTCGGATAATGTTTAAAGGGGATGTCCCTGCTGCTAGCTTCTTCATTTAACTTAGCGCATCTCGGTTTGCATTCAGAATACTTCTCTACATCATATGAAAAGTGTAGTACGCTATAGAACGTTTGATATGGACAGATGAAACCATTCAGTATGAAAAAGCATTCTCAATAGAAATAAATTATATATACGACATAATAGCGGAAAACATGTTTTTTATCTGAAAACTGCACACTTTTCCGTTTTTATGCGTAAAGAATATTTAAAATCACTTCAATATAAAAAATTGGTCGACTGGTTGTAGCAAGATGTCTATTATAAACAATCCTTCTTTTCCCCCTTTAAACAAGTCTAAAAGTAAAAAATGCGCGTAAACTCTATGACTGTGTGCTTTTACTCCCTTTTCCATTTATGAGATATAAATCAAATTTGTTATTTTTATATGGAAACCGTAATTTCAACAATAAAAAACTCTTTCCGAAAAGTAAAATTTTCCCTTAGAGAACTATCTTATTTTTGAAGAGTCTACATCTGCCTAATTCATATATAAAAATATTAGTTTCCTTTTTTATTGAAATGTTTGTTTTTATTCACTGAAATTGTACTTTTTTTATATGGAAAGTATTCATCATATGATGTATAATTTTCTATTTGACATTCATTTGACAACAGATTCCTATCCTTTTTTTTAAAAAAACAATGTTTTTTTCTGCATTTGGAAGTGGATAGTAAACACTTGGCAGACACATTTTAACTGTGCAAAGTGCTAACAACACACTATCAGATGTATTTCAGTGAGATCGATGTTTGTGTCTTAGAAAACATTCGTATAAGAGCACCATCTTAAAATAATTTCTTTTAGAAAACAGCCTTTTTCTTATAAGAAAATTGGCAAAAATACGTACAGGAGGCTATCCAATGTGACACCTTTAACATAAACATGTGCCTTTTTTAGAGAGGAAATTGTTCTATTAGAAATTATCTTATAACAAATGGGCTTTATTTACGTTTTTCTTTAGGGCTGTCAAGAAAACTAAAGACGTCTTAGGTCTTAAAAAAATGATTTTAGGATTAAACAAATTTCGTGAAGCTAATTTTCTAAAAAAAAAAATAACATTTTGTTGATATTTAATTGAATTCTGAAAAGACCACGCCATTCGTTCTTCAGAGTTTAATAATATCCACACTTTTTTATACCGAATTTCATTGCCAAAAATTGATTTTCACCATGTTGTGAAAAGTTGCAACAAAACATGATTCATAATTCTTGTGTTTACAAAATTTGCTAAATTTAAATTTTCATTACTAAATGTTCGCCTTATTTTACCTGTAATTTGCATCTTAGGAGCGCTCCAGCCCCTGCACCTACTCCTAATGTGCCAGCACGTGCTGCTCCCGCCCCACCACCAGCTCCTGTGCAAGCCGCTCCCACCGCGGTTGGCGCTCCCCAACAGCCCTCCATGTTCCAACAAATGGCAGCTACCGCTGGTGGTGTTGCCGTAGGTTCGGCTGTCGGTCATGCTGTTGGTCATGGTATTACTAGCCTCTTCAGTGGTTCCGGTGACAAGGAAGTGGCACCAGCCGCTGCTGCCCCTGCTGCTGCTCCAGCCCAGCAACAATATTATGGAAGCGGAGCCCAGCCCAACGAGCCACAAGGACCTTGCAGCTGGGAAATCAAACAATTCTTGCAATGTGCTCAGGGTCAATCGGATTTGACATTGTGTGAGGGTTTTAACGAGGCTTTGAGACAATGCAAAGTCCAGCACCATTTGCAGTAAACATAAGAAGAGAAGGTCTGGACGTTTGCCACCAGATTTTTATTACAGCGTTCCTCACTCAGGATTATAATTTGAAATGTTTTAATTTCCGCTACATGAAGAATATTATTTAAATTTGTATATTTTGAATTTTACTTATTTGTTGTTAATTTTAGTTTCAATTTTCTATGTAAAATAGTTTATAAAAAAAATTATTTGTTTTATCGAAAGAAAAACAAGAAATATTTCCATAAAATAAAATCCTTAAAAAAAGGTAACAACAGTGGTTAGTTATAGTCATCCATTCATTCGTAAAGCGTTACTTGTCCTCCATTGGCAAGACTGCTTGAAGCTGGTCTTAGTCAGAATTTTATTGTATTGACTTGTTGGCCTACTTATTTATGATTTTTTGATATAATTTTAATTTTAAAAAATGGTTTACTCTTTTTAACATAACTATATAAATTCATCATGCATTAAAACATTTAATTTCACCATCATTCAATGGCGTGATGAATCAACTGAAAAGTAACCCACTGCCACTGTTGTTACCAACAAAAAAAAAAAAAAAAAGAAGAAAAAAACACATTTTGAAGCGTTTTATTTACAAGGCTTTGATCTACCTTAATTTTTTTTGCTATATACAGATTTTCATAACAAGGGGAGGCAAAACAATAAGTGGACTTTGTCCTTTTTAATTTGCATACGTTTCGTGTCTTTGTTTATAAATAATTGAATGGTTGTTTGTGATTCGTTGGTCTCGTGATGCATTTGTTTTTGAAATGACGATCTGTAGGAATAGAGGCAGCGTACTTGTAAACATATTGCGTGTATTTTGATCAAATTAGCTAAGACAATATCGCAAGTTCTTAATAAACTAATAAACATGTTTTCGCTTTCCTTATTACTTGTTTGTTTGGTATTTATGCAAGTGGTAAAGAATTTGTTTTGGATTTTTCATGTCGATAAGTCGTAGATTTTTCCGACAAATAAAACTAATCAGATTATAGGATAGTTGTTTAAGGTGTTTGATTTCTTTTTAACTATTTGTAGTTAAGTTATATTGTAAATGACACAATATACTCTAAAAGATATATTTTTGTTGTCAAAAGTACCCAAATGGGTAAGTATTCCGAAAGATATATTTTTCTGTTTATAATATCTATTATTATATGGGAAAGAAACATGTTTAAGATTAGTCCCCAGCCACCTTAATTTCTCGGTTAAAAGTAAACGGTGGTTTAAGGATTACGAAATTAAAGAGAAATCTTAGAAATCAAATTATCAGCTATTACACATAAGTTATTATTTATACTTGATAAAACAAATGGACATAAATATTTGCTTTTAAAAAGTCAGGAGCAAGGATGTGCTTTTAATTGGCCAATCAATCAACCTACCTGATTAACCAAAATTCTGACTAATTTATTAATTGATTAATCATACATTTAATTAATCATATTAATCGGGTTATTCAAAACACATAAATATTTGACTAATCAAACAATTTAATGATTAGAATTCGAGTAATTGAACATTTTTAAACATATATATTTAAATATATAATTAATTTTTAAATATACGTATTTCTTCGGGAAATGAAAAATTCTCTTGGAATGAAACTTCGATATTTGTAGTTAATTAAATACAAATAAAATAAAGAATATTTTTTTGAATTTATTTCTAAATGTTAACATAATAAACACTTATTTTAGTAAAAACAAAAAAAAAAAAAAAAAAAAAAAAAAAAAAAGAAATACACTTGCTACCGCCTACTTTATTTTGTGCAAACCACGCTTTCTTCGAGCTAAAATAGAGGGAAAAAAATGTTTATGGAATTTATGGAGTGCCTCGCAGTGAGAGTATCCGGTATTCATAGAAGTGTTCGAGGCACTACTGGCGCTAGAGGAACGGCTCTGATTGAATACTTTCGCGAATCCAATGAAGAAAAACTGTAAACATGAGGTCGATGTTGCTCCCTCAACATGAAAAAGTGTAAATAGCATGAAAAACTAAGGCCATTCACATTTTTGCCATTGTTAATCTAACCAAATTTGATCCTAAATCGTCGGCGACAAATAATGTTGGGCTGTGTAACATTTAAAGTTCCTTGACTACTCAATACGAGAAAATTATAATTCAAAAGTCGACGTTAGTAACGTTAACGTGGTTGAATTGACACGAGAAATACCACAAAACACATAGTTTGTAACACTTGTTGTTTCTTTACAGAGGCTGTAAAAAATTTATTCTATGCAAGTTATATGGAATACATACATACATATTTCTGTTCTCAAAAATGGTACGTAATAGCAAGGGATAGTAAGCTGTTTAGATAAAGTACCATTTCATCTATGAAAGTTTCTGTATTTGGACGGAAAATTTATCTTTTTAAATGAAAAAAACTGTGCTTTTGGAATGTGTAATTTTCTACATGGAAAGTATTCTCAATACGAATTATAATTATCCATTTGTGAAAAAATTTCCTATCATCATTAACCCGGAAGACATCTTTTTTATAAAGATACGATTTTCGTATGTTCTTTATATTGGCAGCCTGCGAAGGGCATTTGGAAATTAATAGTGTACAGACCTAAAATATCTTATATATAAATTGTTACCAAGACACATTTTCATTGTGGAAATCGCTAAAAAAAAAGAACGTTATCAGAAGCATTTTCATGCCAGGAATCTTTTTATCTTAGAAGTCATTTGTATAAAGACACAACCTTAAAAGGCAAAATGTCTTATAGGAAGATTGTTGGGAGAAAATTCTTATATACAGGTATGTGATACAAAACGTTTTCGATTTGAAATCGATGCAAAAACGATGAAAGTTGTGATGCACATCTTTTTATCGATTTCATTTCGATTTGAGCTGAAATCGATTTCGATTTCATTTTCCATTTCGTTCTATGGAAAATATGAATAAGAAAGGTGTGATAGAAAACGAATTATCGTTTTCATTTACGGTTTTAAATCGAGTAGTCTTTGTGTGGCGATTTTGCAAAGTCGCACTTCTTTATTCGGAAGAAAAATAATAAATTGCGAACAATTTAAAACTAAAGTGAAGAAAATTTGAAATGTAGGTATTTATATCAAACATCTGATAAAACACAGACTTTTTTTGTATATTCAGGGGTCAAAACAAATGGCTCAAGTCCATATCCAGAGTCTGCCAGAAGCCATGAACCACAATCTCCATTTTCATACATGGAACAATAAAAGTGTTTTTGGATGCTTAAATTCCACACAAACGAATCATGACTTGAACCTGGTCGCGTTGCATCCACAGCCAAAATATTCATTTTATAGTCGCAAATCTAAAAAAAAAAATTGAATTAATACAAAATTTACACATACATAACTCATCTAAATTAACTAACAATCATGGCATTTATGCTGTAATATCCTTTTCTATTATAAAACAAATGTTCCTGAGCACCTGGTTTAATTATTGCACTGTGGGTGGGTACCATCTATGCAGCCAACAACGCCTGGAATTCTGTATTTATCAAAAAATGTTTTTTGACTTCAATATTTCTTGTGGCTCAGCGGAAAGTTTTATCCAGTATTGGCACAACACCTGCTCCAGGGAAACAACCATGCGTCCAAATATTTTAGAAAATGTGGTGCGGTGCATAGCTATGGCAACATCATTCCCCACAGAGCGTTGAAAGCAGCCTTCAGCGAAAAATCTGAGCGTTGCTGCCAACTGGATTGCTAATGGAATGGACGATGTAACACTTGTCCCAAGTTTATCCATTATCCAAATAAAGGCTTCTTTATTTAAGCAAAAGCATTCTACAAAACTATAAACAATTATGTATTACTAAAACCTTGGGATAACACATTTGGTTTACTTTTTTCCCGGCAAATCTAGTGGGTTGGAAGCATCGCGTAACTTTTTCCTTTTAATATTTTCTTCTTTATTTGATGCATCACTTAAAATTGCGGACACTGCGACAATAAATGCCATGTTATAAAATTATTTTTCAGCTTACACTTGTTAATTTGATTCTTGTTGTGCAAACACTTGTATTTTAAAACGTAAACAAATGCTCTGAGTTGTATTTTGCAAAAGAATATGGTGGAAATGAAACACAACTGGAAAATGAAATCGATACGATTTCTGTCACAGCTAAAATCGATCTGTTCGTTTTGGCACTTCGTTTTCATTTGAAAACGAATCGATTTGCATCACATACCCCATAATCTACTACATTTAATATATCTATGTGCTGTTTCCTGGAAGAAAAGTGTGTTTTATTCAATTTTTCCTTTAAAACATGTCTACGACAGTTTGTGAAATTAAGCGTCTCCGAAGACACATCCTTAAGAAAACAAACTTTTATATAAGAAAAGCTTCGCAAAATATATTTTTCGAAAGAAAATAACATTTCTAGGCATTTAATTATATTGTGAAAATGCTGTACTCTGTTGCCTCTCTGCGATTAGAAATACATTCACAGTTATTTTTACATCGAATTTCGTTGCCAAAAATTATCATCACGTTGTGAAAAATTACACCGAAACGTGATTCATAATTTAAATCAGCAATTTTGCTATAATGTATTTATTTTTTATTAATTTGCTAAGGGTTTGCTTTATTTTGCTTGCATTTTTCTTCTTACGAGTGCACTAGATAACGAACTTACTTGATTGTTCACACCGCCACTGGTAGTTAATTTTATACCTATAAATTTACATATATAGTGTACAGATCTAAGATGTCTTATATATAAGTTGCTACTAAGACACATTTTCATTGTGGAAAGCTCTAAAAAAAATTTTTATTTTAAATTAAATTATAGGATATATGTACATGTTAGTATTGTGGAAAAATCTACATAATAGTACTGGGCTGTAACCCATTTCTGGAGACGAATTTTTCAGTGCCGTTGTCAAGATGTAAATAGATTTCATGGCACAGTTTAGAACATTTTGGTATATTCAATAACTCCATAAACGGAAATAAGAAAATGCAAGTTAAAAATGAATATTCCTATGCCAAAGTAATGTAGTTCCTATCCAGCACCAGTACCAATCCTATTAGGAAATAATTCAATAAGATGTGCCGCTCTAGCTCTTCGTATTACTTCACATTTCATTTAAACTACTGCTTATTTTAACATACGAGGTCGGTCCCAAAACTAGCCGATCTAACATATAGATAATGCCAGTAGTTTGAAAAAAAAAAAAAAAATATTCTGGTAAAAAGTGGCAGCCTTATAAAACGTAGGTTGTAAGTTTCAAGACGCCACTTTGTTTGGTATTTTTATTTGAGCCATCAAAAGTAAATGATCTCAGTAAATTTGTAAACATGTAAGAAAAAAATTGGTCACCGTTATGTAATTCAATATTTCCATTTGAAAGGTCTCAGTCCAACTAATATTAAAGCCGATCTAGGTTCAGCTCTGGGGCGGTCCGCTCCTTCGTTTGCGACTGCAAACTATTGGGTATCAGAGTTTAAACGAGGCTGTACGAGTTGCCAAGACGAATACATCAAAAATAAACGGAATATATAATGTTTATCCCTCTTTCACCATTTGCAATCGTTTAAAAAATGCTAGTTATGTAGCTAAAGTTATCACTCTTAAACTAATTTCGTACTTGATATTACGAAATGAATAGGGAGTACATAGATAACAATTGATACGTTGGAGGCAGTTCTATTTAAGAAAAATTGTAAAGAAAAATACAATAATAATAATAAATAAAATGCTTCCAAATATCACTCAATAGTGGTGAATATCTAATAATGTTTCTATTAAGCATGATTTCAAATTGGCCAAGAATAAGATGGTTTTTCAACTTTGTAATTCTTAATAATAATTTATTCTGGCTACTTCAACCAATTTAGTATAGCTAATTTTGGTTCGTCATATTGCACAAGTAACGAGGAAAACTCTTATAAAACCAATAGTGGAAATGAATACCCCTGGCGCCAATTGATGAATAATTGTAAGAGATTAATTCACCACACCATCAATTCGGGATGCAAATCTTATAACGAAAGAAAAAACAAGCATTGGCTTTAACAACTATCACTGTAATCGTCTCTAAAGAATAGAGATGTGAAATATATTATATATAAAGGTCGCATTTAGTGAATCTAAAAATAGAATGTGTGTAAGGCTCACTGACAGTACGAAGCTATCCTAGATATACCTCATTCATGGTATGCAAGGAAGTTTGTTTCATAATCATGTTCATTCCTATGCTCTTAACTGATGGGCACACAACTTCCAATATGACCGCTAATATATACTGCTACCCACGTTTTACTTTATTTCCAGGAAAGTAATTACGGTTGCAGGACAGCAATTACAACAGCAGCGTTTCAGCTTTTTGATATATCGTTTGCAATTTTTTCATATATAACTTTAAATGAATTGTTAGAAATATCTATATCTTTATTGAACTATACAATATAATTAAAATATAAAAAACTGAAGACGTAAACATTATAAAAATAAAATTTCTTAAAACCAATTTATTAAAAAACCACTCATCGTATTATATCAATTCTTAAAGTAAAATTTTAAAATACTAGTTTGTACATAAACTCTTTCTAAATCTCCCAACATATTTTATTCGATGCTTTAATTTTTTCCTTGCGATCTTCAATGGATTCAACTTTTTTAATCACTTGCATAGCTCGAGCTATAACATCATCCACGTCACTCATTTTCTGTTCCTTGGGCGGCGACGATGTCAAACTTAAACGTTTACGTTTCCCAGCACCCTCTGGCGAATGTCTAAGAACTTCGTCTATCGATACATCTACCTCGTGTGTTAACATGTCTATGTATCCAGTATCGTAGTGGCCAATCTTTTTCGACAATTCAAATTTATAAAGTGTTTCATCTAAAGTACGTTTAAGCGTGAGCGCCTCCTCACTGGGCCGATGGTTTTTATTTGTTTTCTTTTGTTTTATGGCCATTAGATTTTCCTCAACTTTACGCGAAGTTTCTTGAGCTTTCGCTATAATTCCATCAAGCTGCTGAGTTGTAAATTCGTTTTCTTTTGTGTCCATTTCTGGCGGTAAATTAGTTTCATCAGTGAGTTTCTGTGTGTAATCCATATGTACTAAATTTAAAGGTTGATAATTGAGCCACCAGGGTTGTGTTTGATACGTTTTTAAATCATCTCTTATATAAATTACAGCAGCATTTTTCAACTGCTCATGGAACTGTCCTAGTATGGCGTTAATGTGGGCAAATATAATAGGTTTAAGTATTGTCAGGTAACTGATGAGTTTCAACCTTTCCTTGATGTCTACACTCTGTAGAACTGGATCTCTTAATTGCATAATTAAATTCTCTATGGCTTCATGTGCGGCTTTAGTGGCAGCATTATCGTCATCTGGTATACATTTAGAGGCGTAGTTTAGCAACCACAATTCCAATGCCTCAACCTCGGCGGGTGGTGATTCTTTATACGGGGGCAGATATAACTTTTGCAAGAAATTATAAATAACCTTTTTTATTTTAGTGTCCTTCCAATTCGATGGGAAGAATTCTAAGCCCAAAGGTATATTGGTTTCAGTTCGTTGCTGTGGTACGAATTCTTTAAGTTCTTCAGGAAACTCCGGCATTTCTGAGAAATCTTCTTGTGTTATGTGTATGAGATGTTGCAGGGCTTTATGGAAGATGCCCTCAACATATTCGGGTTCTTGGCAAATTTTCTGGAACACTGGATTAATTTTCGAGGACTCTTGCCACCTGTGCCATATCTCCTCTCCCAGTGACGAATCGAGAAAACCCAATACGTTTTCCATAGCCAATGCTTGTATATCGGTGCAATTTTGAGCATAACTTTCTGCGGTAATATAGTTTGCAGCATCCGTAACAGCCTTGCGGAAACTAAAATCTCTTCTCCTCACCCCATAACCGAATATTTTGTACGAACTTAACAGGCCCTCTTCTTCCAAAGACTCCAGTGCCAACATTTCAACGATTTCTTCCTTTGGCACAATGCAATTGTAGGCTATAATGGCGACGGGAATCTTTTTATAATTTTTAGACATATACAGCAAATTGTAAAGCCTTCTTCTGGCCTGCGATTTAAAGTTGTGACCGCTTATGAAACACACAACTCCATCGCTGTGGTCGCCCTCATTCTTTACCTCGTCTCCCTGTTCGTTTCGTGGATATATGCCCGACATTTTTCGTACACATAGCGCCAAATTATGTTCGAGGCCATGCAAGAAGGGACCCGTTTCCAATTGGGCCTTCTTGATATGTTTCAATAACCATTTGTTGCAAAAGGTTTCGAAGCCGGGCAGCTCTTCTTTATCAGAGGGTATGCTAATTACAAATTTGAAATATTGTCGCTGTTGCAAAAGACCGGCAGGTGTAATATTTCGTTTGGATAACAAATGGCGTCCCACCAAACCGAAGAGACACAATGGCCTGAAATTTTCACCATGAGACGGATGTTTACCTAACTGCATGAGCTGTTTAAAATCACACGGTTGCCCAAGCCTATAACGCTTAATCATCTTCAAATTTTTGGCTTGACAGGGATGTTCCAAAGCTTCAACGAATTCGGCTCTGGTATCTGTAGTTACCCACAAAGGAGTGCTTTCCATTAATCTGCGTTGTTCTCGTTTCTTTCGCAAGTGTTGCAGCCACCGATTAAAATACCGATTAAGTATCATTTGATCATAGCACATTATGGCATACTCCTCGTTTGCCACTTCCTCCACAATGGATAAAAGCACCTCAGACAGAAGTTGGTCCCTTTGTGCAAGTGAGGCTTGTTGAAGTATCGCATATCTTTGTAGTTCTTCTTGGGCAATTTTAGCAACTTCTTGTTGTATAATACTACTAGCTATTAAATCCTTTTCTTGTGCCGCCTTTTGAACGCACAACTTTCTGAGGTGATCTATCCTTTCCTTTTCCATTGCTTTTCGCCTTTGTTCCTCTTGTTTCTGCTTCTGCCTTAAGCGTTTCTCCTCCAATTCCTTTAACTTTCGCTTTTCTTCTTCTAATTGTTTTTGCTTCAGTGCTTGCTCCTTTTCCAGCTGTAGCTTCCGCTGCTCCATTTCTTCCAATGTTAAGACTGTGGGCTTGAAAGCTGAGGCAGGTTGAGTTTGTGACGTTGCCGTAAATGACCCGAATATCGATGGTTCCGGTTTGGTTTGAAAATGTTGGAAAAGATTGTCTTTTCGAAAGTTCTCTACAGAAGTTTTTTGTTGTTGTTGTTGAAAAATATTAGCGGTTTCTTTCGCAGTATTGCTGAAAATGCTTATATTATCGTTTGGAGGCTTCGTCTCAGGGGCCTTAAAACCTCCGAAAATGTTGCCCGTTGTGGAAAGAGGCACAGATTTCTCCGCGGTGGGTTTGAATATAGATGTTTGAAATACGTTCGTATTATTCTGTTGTGAAGGTACTGTAGTCGCAGGTAGTTTAAATATAGAGGCGCTAGCGGAAGTAGTTTCAAGTGCAGGTTTGAAGATGGAAGATGTTGTCATATCTTCTACAGGTTTGAATGTAACTGCAGCTGCTGCATTCGTATTTGTACTTCCACCAAAAATGCTGCCGCCAAACATAAAACCTTCCGGCGAAGATCTTTCGGCCTCCTCTTTTATGTTACCAACAAATTTAAAACCTTCGGTTGAGGAATTTTGCGTTGCCTCTTTATTTGTAAAAGAACCAAAAATAGATTTCTGTTGTAGTTGTTGTTGTTGTTGTTGCTGCTGCCTTTGTTGCTGTCTAGGCGATATGGGGGGCGAAGCCTGTGGCATTTTGAATACGCTGGTTTCAGGCGGTTTAAAGATATTTGCCTGGGTTGCGGTATCGGGTGCTTTAAACGTATTTGTTTGAGTTGTTGTCGCCGCTGGGGGAAGCATTGTATGTTGTTGTGTGTTTTCAATAGCTTTCTTCCGAGCTTCATCTCCTCTTAATTGATCATCTGCCGTCCATGATTCAGGGCGCAAGAGACCATTGGAATCGAAGCTAGAATGGGGTTGGTGTTGTTCGAATGTTGTGGCGGGTGGTAAAATGTTGCCATAAATACACTCCCCTACCGAGACGAGCCGTTTGGATTCGACAAGCTGTAAGTGAGAGAAGCGATCGAATTATGTATAAAAAATAATGGGAATCTGCTCCCTTTCTTGTTGAAAATCAATTTAATACTGAAAAGTGTTCACTTGTCTGTTAAGATTATTTTGCTGTAGTTTCCCTTGTGATGCCTCATAAAATTATGTTGTTTCAATTTCTTGAAAAGTGAACTTATTAAAAAAAAGTACTAACTAACATTTTGCAAGGGAAGATAATTATGTTGCAATCGTGTTTTTCTATGAGCAACTTTTTATAAGAAATATACCATATTATTTGATTCTAAAAGCCACATGAAATCCGATAAATAATAAATAAATACAATAAGCGTTATATTGTTGTTGCTTCCAATTTTTCCAACCTAAGCTTAATTCAACATGTTTAAACATAAAAGTTTTGGTGAATGTCAGAGAAAAGCAAAGCGTGAACTTAATCAGTGTTCTCGAAATTTTGTTTCCAACTACTCGTTTTAGTCATACAGCTGCATCCATACGTACCTTAAAGGATAGTAAATAGTAAATGGTTATTAACATAATTGAAGTTATGATTTCGAAATGATAATACAATGGAAATTCTGTTGTTTTGAATAAGATGGAGGGTATAAAACGTATATAAATAAATAAATCATTATTGATTGCTTTGTAGTACGAGAAGATTTTGGATTTAAAACAGAAAGCAACAAAAGTAGGATTTGGTGCATTTTGCGAAATGATCATAGTGTCTCTCCAAATCCTCCATTAGATTGTTAGATCGATAAGAGAAGAGACTGAAAAAAACATTTAAAGATGCATTAGCTGTTCCTTAAAGCCAACATGGATTTTATTTGTAAATTATTTTCGGAGTTAACCGTTCATCCTTGTAAATATTGTAAAAAATACTTTTGGTTCCAAATAGAAGTTCTTGTGGGCTTCTATTAGTTCATCAGAAAAATTAGATGTTATAAGAAGTACTCATAGAAAACACGAACAATTTGTTGTCGTAAAAAAATGATAAATATTATTTTGTCTAAAGCATGCGAAACAAATGCATTGGGCAAAATAATACCTGCTTATAATAGCCTTATTATTTATGAATTCTATTCGTCGTTTTTTGCGTTAATGCATATAGAATTCTCATAATGGTTTAAAAGCTAGTTTGAAGACAATCGAATTCTCATCTCTTATTTTCTTTACTAAACATCACTTTCTCTTTTATATGTTACCTCAAATCTCATGTATGATGTTGTCGTGTGTTTTCTAATTTAATACCAATTTAAGGTTTCTCCCACCCCATGTAGTCCACGCGAATCACTTGCGAGCTATTGTCTAATATAGTTTTATTAAAATTCTGGAAAACTGTTTAATTTGTATTGGTTTTCGCTATCCTTACTATATATAGAATTTAAAAAAAAAATCGGCCTTCAAAAAATCTTGAATATCCCTGCCCCAAATTTGTTCTTTCAAGCTTGGAAAGCACTAGCATCATTGGTTTTATATGTTTATTCAGTTTAAGTTTTGTTTACAGTAAAGTACGTGTTGTCCTAGCCCTTGTTGAAGATTTTTTTGGATGCGTTGTAGTAGTTGTCTTCCACTTACCTTCAAAGCTCTCTCCATAGCATATTCCATATCTGGCCTTACCAAGCGGTCCAACAACACACGATCTTCCATAACATCACATTGCAGACCATGATAGCTAAAGAAATGTGTAGCGGCCTTCTCGTCATCGAAGCCCAATATACGACTTAGATGCGACAAAGGCAAATAAACATCGATTCTACCCCGATTATGAGATTTTATGATAGCCTCCATGGCTCTTAGCCTCAATTTGTTAAAGTAACCCAACAATATGCAACCACTCAAGTATGAAGTCTCCTTCGATTTGATCATTGCGAAAAACTTGACGAAATTATTATTCTGTAGGGCATTATAGAATGCAATGGCCTGTTTGACTTCAGCAGATTTTTGTATTGATTCGGGCAATTGTTTTAATTCCCACAAAAAGTTGGAATCACCCAGATTTAACAATATAATATAACTGCGAAATTCCGATTCACAGGGGCAGTGAACTCCTTTGATGCGCAAATCGTGATACAAATACTTTAAAGTTTGTAAACATTTTGTTAAATTCTCTGCATTTATTTTCTTGTCAAAGACCGAAGGATCCTCGGCCACCAGTCGAGCGGCGCAATGAATATGAAAACGGGCACATTGTTCAACAAGCTGCACACCTCCCAAGGAGCAAAGTTCTTGCTGAGTTATATCTTTGCGTATGGAACGTGTACGATCCCAAACAAAATGAAACCAATCGCCCAAAGACGTCTGTGGATCATCACAAAGATCCATGATACGATGCATTAGGTACAGCATGGTCATTTGTAGCACTGATTCGGAGCGCAATTCGTGAGATAGAGGTACCTCCTGGTCTGCACTACTGCGTGAGTACTCTTTAATGGCCTTACGGTGGGATATGGTTGAAGGGGAACCATCGTTATTATCTGCCATTTCAAATGTAGCGACCTGCAATGGAATGAAATAAAAATCTATAGTCAATTACTAATAATTACATAAAAATAAATGCATAATAATTTAAAGCAATAATTTTATCTTTTTGAACACTAGAAGACATTCGAATTTATGAATTGAGTGCGTTACTGTGTTACGCGTTACTTCCTCCCATTCCGATGTATAAAGCTTATATTTCGATACTAATTCAATCCTATTTACTCTCACTGAAAGCGCTCCATTACGTTTTGCTTTAAAAAATTTATATTAGGTCATATTTTAGTCTTAAACCTGGGGAAAATATTGCTCATTATTCTGTATACATGAATTCTGTACGTAGGAGCGCGTTGTGTATAAGCGCTGTTTCTTAACAACAAATAAATAAATAACATTTATTTTAAAAAATTGTAACGGTGCGGAGCTCTTTAAATTAGAGAGTTCCAAATGCAACTTTTATGTAGGAAATGATCTATTGCAGTAATTTCCGCCAGAAAAGTAGTAGTAGAACGATGGAAAAGGAAAAAAATACTAGAAAGTTTTCAACAAGCATTTTTCAAAACTATGCAAGACCCAACTAAATTTATAATATGCAGCCTAAGAAGTTTCTGTAATAACAAATTTCCATTTGAAGCGTCGTCGGGAATACTTCTATATGTGTAGGTAAATCCTTGTGAACATTTTCCGTACTGCTATTCCCAAATGAAGAAAAATAACATTTCTAGAATTATATAGTTCTGCCTTAAAAAGCAATTCTTCCCAAATTTTGTTTTCGAGATCCATAGGCAATTTGCTTCTCCCTGAAATTATGTGGGAGTTAATTGAAATTTTCGTAAAATAAATTAACTGTAATGAAATTATGAGCTGTAGGAGCTAAACATCAACAGCAATGTTATGCTGTGCGAATGAATCAAAACGGTAAAGCACGAAGAGCAAAATGGTATTGGAAGACATTTTTGGCAACCGTATAAAAAATTACTTCTACGTACGACATGTAATCGATATGATTAGCCGCTTTTTAAATGATGTAAAACAATTATATTGATTTGAGAAATTCACATTGGAATCAGGACTTATTTCTTCCAATTTAAATGCTAAGATTAATAAGTCTTAAAAAAATGGGAAGTAGAGAAACTATTTTGAACTTCATGTTTATTTCTTTTGATTTACCATACATTTGCCCTTCAGCTGATCCTACTCGTTACTGCTCGCTGGAATTTACAGCCTAGGATTCGATCAGAAACCAATCTTCGGCCGTAACTCGATCTACGCAAAAATCAAATTTGTTTGGAATGAAAAATCAGTTATTTTAGGTGCCCTTAAAAAGAAGTTCTCCACAGATTGCGTCAGTATACGTTACATGCGACCTGTCCCTGCCAGTAGGTTAATTTTCGGTCACCACTTCATAATGATAATCCCACAAACTGTTTGTGTCTTAAACTTCATGCATATAAGCTAAGTGATTGTTTTAGAGAAAAACAAGTCCTGTTGAAGAAAAAATAATAATGGTTTGTTTAAAAGTTTTTAGAAACTCCAATGTGAAGTCAAAGAACGCCCGACATTTATAAATTTCTTTTTGAATTCGTTAATTTCAATTCAATTGCAATTGAGTCGCATTTCGTATCGTTACTATTGAACTATGCTCCTGCAGATTTCCAAGAATTTCATTTTTATTTATTTTATTCATCGAAGGAAGCTGGTAACACTAAATTCATTTCATTTATTGAACAGTCTTGTAGTTTAAAGCCTTTTGACCAATATTAACCAAATTACAAAATGCATAAAATAAATACTACTGGAATTGAAAAACAAAAACAAAATATAACTTAGAAATATAACACCAAATTAACAAGTAACTATTTACCTATAACGCTCAAATTAAACTGCACCAAAAAGTAGGCGATATGGAGGGAAATAAAAATAATGAGAAAAAAATTAAATATTGAATGATATATATAGATCAGCCAAAAAAGCAAATTTTTTTTTTAAGTTAACAATCACAATATGTATAAATCGAAATAAATACTACTAAAAGAAAAAAAAAAAAAAAAAAAAAAACAAAAAAAAAAAATTGTGACTTAATGCTATTGAAAGTCGAAAATATATAGATCAGATAATACTGGCGCAATCCATTTAGGATTGATTTTGTTTTGTTATGCTCCATTATAGATTTTTTATATATTGTGAAATGACAATATTCCATAACATGCTCATATTGTCTATTCGATATTATTCAGAACTGCTTTAAAAAAAAATTCGTGGGATTATCTTTGTAAGAGGGGATTTTATGTAATCAGAATTAGAATTCTTAGTCTCTAAAGTTCGCTGAATGTCTGCTAATTGATTTCTCTGTGAACTAATAAACTTATATTCTCAAATGGTGAAGAACAATTTCATGAAGTTTCTCTTTGGCCACGACATTTTATTTTATACAAATACTAGCTGACCCGGCAAACGTTGTTTTGCCTTCAAAATGTTAATGTGGTAAAAAAAATTAATTGCAAAAATCTCATCTCCAACGCCATCTATCACTTCAAATAAAACCTTTTAAACCTTCCGGAATACTCTACCAATAATGTAAGACCAAAATGAGCCAAATCGGTCCAACCGTTCTCGAGCTTTAGCGAGACTAACGCACAGCAATTGATAGAGATAGATAGATATAGTAATGATGTAAGCAAGTTCGTTCTTTTTTATACACACCTGGCGTTGAAACTCCCTCATAAGCCGTTCTTTTTCCGGGCACATATCAGGACATGTACCCTTTGTCGCCACAGCCTTCTTGATGTCGGTTTGACGCACTGTTTTCAGGCGTATCAATTTATCACGAGCATCTAGGACCCGATACTTATCTTCATCGTTAAATGCAGGTTTCCGTAGAATAGCCTCCAACTCACTGCGTATCGAGGCATCTATTTTCGGCACTTCAGGTTGAGGAGAATCGGTTCTCGTTGCCTTAAGCACCGGCTTTGCCAAAGGTAAAGCTGGCGTAGGTTTGGGAGCCATTCTAGCTAAGGCAGAAGTCTTGGGCACAATAGAAGCACCAAAACTTGACCTCGCCGAGCTTACGGTGCCTGCGTAAACCCGATGGCCGGGCGACATGGCATCCAATTCGGCCTGTACATCCGGATCAACCCATTCTTCGGTGTTTTGTACATGTGCCACTTTGTTCTCTGCAAAATTGACCGTGAAATCAATGCCATTAAAATTGCCCGCCTCTAGATAGGCGCGTTCAGCATCTTCTTCGGTTTCATATTCCACGGTGCAACTCAAACGTTTTGGCGTCAAAATAAACCGGTTGATTTTGCCGAATTTACTGAAATATTTTTTGGCCACCAGTTTGTCCAGGAATAGCTCAGGTATCTGTTCACAACTGCAAGTGGGAGTAGAAGAGAAAACATTCCAAAATGAATTTCGCAATTTAATTCAGGTTTTAGCGTCTGGAGGCTTCTGTACCTGATGGCCTTGTAGTTTGTGTTATCCACATGCACCACAAATTCTCCATCGTCGTTCATTGCAGGGTCGTAATAGTTGTAATCAAATTTTCTTCAGTTTTTGTACGATTCGAATGTTATCCCACGGCTAATTTTTAAGATGAATGTGTTGAATTCAAAGCGTCATTTATTAGCGCAAATGTGTGCGCGACTATAAAATGCCGCAAAAAACAACAAATTTGTAATCAGCTGCTGCAATTTGTCTTTGGCGCAGAGTTGTATTCGTGGTATATGTTCAGCAGTTTTATGACAACAGCTCATTCAGACTGCCAATGAAATTAATTTTATTAATATTTTGTCACCTCTCACGTTGGGGGAAACGAAAAACTACGTCTTTTGTTGTGAAACTCGAGTTTTGGCAGAACTCATTTCATATAGTATCATATACACATACATTGAAAAAAAACTTCCATTGCCTTAATGGAAATATTAATAATTTATTATGAATTTGTGTATTATGAGTACAGTTGGTTTAGTACGAATATAGAGAGTTGTCTTCTATTTCGCCGAATCGTAGCCAAGGATTTCAATTGGGACAAATTGACTGACAGCTTTCATATCTCCCATACAAATTTGCCGAAGCCGTAGTAATCTAAATTTGTTCCTTTACCTTGTCTATTGTGATCAGAAAAATTAAAAAATACTGCCCGACCGACTGTTATAACTAAGTACACATCAAATATTTGGTAAACTTTGTTACCACCCACACTCCCTCCGAATAATTTACGGAAATTAAATCTTACTTACGTAATTCCTAATTGTCAATTTCCTGCTGTGTAAAACTTGTTAAAATTGAGGAAAATTGGCAGAATACCTCCCACACAAATCGCAGATTTAAAACACATAAGTTCATAGTGGAATTTAATCAAATATAAAATGCAATCTTCATCCGAAATTTCAAAGTCCGCGCCAGTATAGAAGACATTCATGCCAACTTAGCGACGAAAAGAATTTTGACAACCACTTCAAGCTGATATAAGCGATTTACATTCAGATGTACGCATTTCTGCTTAGAACCCGTAGTGTATGTAACAATTTTTACCTCGCGGGCATGTCCCGTCCATCCGCATCGCCCCGATAGCGACATGTCCACTAAATCCGCCAGGCGAATCGTGAGTTTCCATTACAAATATCGGATGTTTCTTCGAGTAAAACATTAAAATATAGAATTTTCTTGGGATGTGGTTGTCCAAAGTTTGTTTGAAGATCAATTTTTCTATCTCGTAGTAATACTCCCAATATTTCACAATTCCGATTAAAATGTATTTTATTATTTGCCTCAAAGTAGTTATAAAAATAGATTATACAGATGACAAAAATATATAGTTGTAAGACACAGGAACACACAGACGAAAAACGATTACTAAGGCTAAAGGCTAAAAAACCCAAGGACGGATAAACGCATGTAAAGCTAATCGATTTAGTAATGACTTAACGACGAATAAGTAACGACATAAAAATATTTAACAGATGATACGGATATTAACAAATAGTGTCTTAGCCCAGTATTTTATTGCGTTTTAGTCTCCAGTTGAAGGAAATCTTCGACAAATTTTGAAACACCATCATTAAAATCGGCTTCAACAGTATCTAGCAGGTCATTAAGTAATTGTTCTGAAATACTGTAATAATAATTAAATATAATAAAGTTATTAAAGCAGCAAATATCTTACACTGAGAAAACTTTCCAAGGTTCAGCATAATTCGGATTATTATAGAAGCGATTTTTCTCACACAATTTCAAGAATCGATTACGTTCTTCAATCATATCGTTTATACGTAAATCGGGTACAGACTTCGTTTTGTCCAAGAAGGTTTTATGTTTTCCAAAGGTATCTTCAATGTCCAAATCGGCTTTAGATTCCGTTTTGTCCGACCTGAGAGTATAATTTTCCTTAGGGTAACTTTGTTCAATTCGGGTGGCTGAAACGGGAGGTTTCTTGCTAATAGGTTTTGGTGGTGGTTTAGGTTTAAGGTTTTTCATTTTGTTTTCCGGCAATGGTCTTAATCTTCGTGGTGTAACTTCAGGAGTATTGTAGGGTGATTCGTTGACATACAACGGAAGACTGCTGGGGTGAGAAATATAGGTTTATTTTTTGTATTAAATGGGACTTTATAGTATTAAATATTAGAAACATACATTAATCGGCAGCAACAAATTGTTTCATATTGAAGCAATTAGTGAAGTCGCTTCTGTAAGTGAGAGCACCAAAGAATCGCTGTCGTATTTTAGATTAATAAATTTTTTTGAAAACTCTTCAAACTTTTTCTTCCAAAAAATAATATTTGTTCCTAAAATAGGTGTTGCTTTCAGGGCTGCACTTTTTTTTTTGTTTGTCTATTTCAAAAAGTCATTGCAACCTTTGACTGACCAATAAAACATGATTTTTTTGGCCTCGGGAGTAATGCACTCAGAATGTTTGGCGACACTTGTAAAAATATGCTTCCATGGTGTTTATTCAAACTTTCTTTGTCCTTGTTTACAAATTTTTATGACAAAATGCTTTGATTTTCTTTCAGTTCATTCTTGTGTCACTCATGCATGGATTTTCGTAGTGTATCCTGCGTTATTCAATGGATTCCAAACGGTTTTCTGTGCAATGTTTAGCTCTTGGGCAGTCAAAACAGTGCTTAAATGACCGTCGGACTTAACGATGTTCGACGGTTGGTCTTCAAGATCGTGGAGCATCTCTGACATCAACATTACCGGAACGGAATTAACGAAAAAAAATTGATGATTGAGATGCAGATTATTGAAGCCATCTATTGGAAAAGTAATGAATTTCTTTTTAATATAGTAGTATAACATACTATATTAGCAGTCAATTAATATATCCTGTTTGAAATGTACGACTGGTACGCATCTCAAACTAAACCTTCGTTTGCTTCCTACCTATACGGAAACTATTTTTTGGCAACTTGAGAAAAAAATCAATTTTTTTATACTTATTGATTAAAATTCTTTTAATCTGAAAATTTTAATGTATAATGTATAATTTAATGTTTAATGTATAATGTATAACAATTTTAAATTGAAAGTAGAAGAAAACCATGTACTTTTTCTATCTGTAATGGCATTTTCAAACGAAATTTTCGTGAAGGGCTGAGAGACATCTAAACTAAAAGTAAGTGAAAATATTAACTGGTGAAATTTTCATTAGCACCGTATACCTGCAGGATGCGCATGTGCGATTTTGCGATTTTGTACTATTTAAACTATAAAATGCTTAACCTCATAAGAACATAGTCAATGTGAACGTTTATTAATAAACTTGAATTCTCTTTTTATAGTTCGAATAATATAACGTAATAACAATATGACACCCCGGAATGTTAAAATTTAAGTAAGTATGACCGGTGTACACAATTTTCGGCGGCTCCTACACGTCCTATTCATGCTCTAGTAGTCCAAAATTGAACGGTATAATTCTTCAAAATTAGTTAATCGGGCTTCTCATATTAGGCTAGGTCTATAAAGTACTTATTGATCAATTAGCTACTTTAACATGCATTGATTGTACATATCGCTCATTTGCTACAAGATCGCCATAACTCCAAAGGAAAAAATAAGATTAGAACAAAATGGCTGAATATGCCCGAGCGCCGTGGTTTCATTAAAACCAGATTTAAAGAGATGTTTAGAAAAATATAATTTGTTACTTCCAATGCAAGATTTACATTTTTTTATTATCATTAATACTCTATATATGTATATATATTTTTAGTCCACATAATAAAACGAGCTACTTCATTACGACGTTCTTTTGTCGGAAATGAGCTATTCCATTGGACGAGGCCCGTGTTGTTTACGGCCGCATTCAACACGCTGTTGTATTTGTACTCCTGGATATTTTCATGTTTTAGCATAGTGATTTCTTAAATAACAAACAATCACTTTTTTTCTCTTTCTACTATTGCTAAATATCATTGTAGACATAGAAATTCCATCACAAAAATAGGCTTTGAAAATTATTGCTGCAATCATCCTTAAAATAAGCAAATGTTTTTCTTGCTACATGACACAATCTAACACACACGCAAATGAGTGCCAAGCTTAGGTCTTTGACTCTCACACACTTTCCTTCTCTTTGTAGCCATTCAATGTCAGGGATATCTCATCATGTCACCATTAAGCATGTGAAGTGAGGAAATGTTGCGTGATAAAATTTCAAAAAAAAAAAAAAAAAAAAAAAAATACGCATTACTTATCTTTCTATAGCTTCTGACAGTGAAAAAGGCGAGCTAACTTAACTAACTTGGGCAGAGAATGAAATCATTTGAAAAAAATGAATAAAAAGGATTTCAACTGCCAACAAAAATAACTATGTATCTATGGCGCCTTTAAAGCATGTGCAATGTTTTATTAAACAACTTTTCATTTTTCATTATAAAATCAAGGCCATCATTGTTTAGCTAAAAATAGTTTCATTTCAATCCAAACAATAAATAAAAAACAAAAACCCACAAAAATTGAGCCAAATGACTCGGTTACAGGGTAAAGCAGGCAAACTACAATGGAAACACAGCCAGTTTTCATGTGATGTAATAGCGCTAGAAGGAAATTTCTTGGCAAAAGGTGGTGCATAACGGAGAAAGTTGAAGCAAACGAGGAAAGTATAGGTAGGAGACTTTGTACACAAACAAATTGGTCCTAATGGCATGTCACTTTCACAAAAGGAATCCCTTGGCTGGCAACAAATAAAAATTAATTTACAAAATGATTTTATTGATCAAACTATAATATTAGTGGACATTTATTAGTAGTAAAACTAGTAACAGGAAAATTGCACAAAAACTTCCCCCTATGAATACAGTTGTAAAACGTGTTCGAACGCAAATCTAGTTCAAAGAGTAAACCGTCCAAAAATTCCACGCAATTGAAAGGGAAAACTATTATTTTCTTTATTATATATTCAGTTCACGGTATGAAGGTATATATACAATATATATCGTATGGTGGGGCAAAAAAAAAATTAACATCTAACGAGACTTAAGCACGAGATGAGCACAAACTTCTAATCTCTCACTCTGTTCAATTGCATTCAAATGGAGACATATGTATGTCACTTGAACTTATCACGTCATGTGACTTAAATAAGTTGATGAATATGAGCAATGGCAATGAGCAGTATGCCAAGAGGAAGACAATATAAAGAAACATGATCTCCGATATATAGCATACTATTAGGCCGATTGGTTAAATAAATAGAGAGTTTCGTATTGAACAGTATCGTGTCGATATTGATTACTATGGTAATTTCTATTGCGATTTGCTAAGATTTATTTTAAGACATTGTGTCAACGATAGTTACATTTTCATTGCATTGTGGAGAAAAATGGAATGGAAGAGTAATAATAATAATATGTATACCTATACATATATGGTCAAAATAATAAGTCCACCCTATATTTTTTTTAAAGGCTCGTAGATGAAAATTTATTTAAATTAAAAGAAACAACAAATACTAATTTCTTTTGTTATAACATTAGAAATAAAATAACTACTAAAACAATAATAAAAAACAAAAATTAAATTCAGTATTTTTCAAAAAGTAAGAAATTAATCAAAAAATATTGGACAAAATAATAAATACATCTAGTTAAAATAAGCAGAAAAGTAAAAAATCCAGTTTTTTCTGTTAAATAACCTGAGTTTCGTTAAAAGCTGATATATCCACCTTTTATTTTCAATTATTTTGCTGACTTTTTTTGGCATGCTGCCAATAAGCTTCCTGCAGGTTTCTACTTGTATTTCATACCAAGTTTTTTTTAACAAAATTCTACAACTGATTTTCGATTGGATTCAAGTCCAGAGATTGACCTTTACCAACTTAGAAGTATGTTTCGGATCGTACCCATACTTTTCACAGCATAGTTCAACACCGTATTTTCTAAGATATCTTCGTAGTGGAATTTGGTCATAGTGTCGGTATCGGACCGAAACCATACTACGAGAAACAACCCCAGACCATAATATTGCCGCCCCCGTACTTAACCGTCTTCTTTGTAAAGCGAACATGGAATTCCTTACTCTTAGGGCGTCGAACATTCCGGGCAAAGTCGTTTCCAAATATATTAATTTTTGTTTCATCGTTTCACAAAATGTTTCGCTACAACGAACCGTTCACGATGAAATTACATTTCCAATTTCTACTGAAATCGCTCTTGAAGACATAAACCAGTCCTTCTTCGCAAGTGTTACAATACGGATATCTGTTGTTTTTAATGTTTTTTTTTTTGGGTCTTCCACGAGTTTCGACGGGCTTTTTAGTATTTAAAGCATTTTGTACAAAAAAAAAAAAAAATAGCGACCGTTTCTTTTCAAAAAATACTACAGCAGACTGCGAAAATTTTAAAGAATTGAACAATGTATTTATTATTTTGAACAAAACTAACAATGAAAACAACAGGGAAGCCCCAGTTGTGTTTTTACTTTTAAAGGCATTACCACATTACAGTTATTTAAATAAAAAAATTGCCATGTTTACTTTCCGTTAAAGTAACTAAAATTAAACATAAAGCAAAAATAAGCATTTATCTATTTTTCGTTTTCAACTAAATTTAAATAAAACACATATACTCGTATTTGTTTCATTTTAATGCTTGGACCTTGCCATTATGTTCGAAATACAATGTTATTTAAATTACTGTTTCTGGATTGGTTGCAGTAGTGGATCCTTTTAAGGTAGTTTTCGAAAAAATACGGCCTAATGACACCTTCGGACCATAATGCGCAACAAACAGTCACTTTATCTGGATGCAAAGGATTTTTCCACAATCATTTCTAGGTTCTCCGAGTCCCATATGCGACAATTTTGCACCGAGTGAGAAATGAGCTTCATCGCTGAAAAAAATTTTGTTCGATTGAAGGCTCACGTTTGAATCAACACTTTTGTAGTAAGTTTTAACTACTTTTACACATTCTTCGGCTGTTGAACGATCCATATGCGTAAATGGCAAACCTTTCACTAAATAAATAACACTTTAGATGACAGGTACTTAACAGCTGACAGCCTTGATAGACGACTGTCGCTATTGAAACTACTAAATGGATAACCCTATATAATTTGATTCACGAATTCATAAGAATTATAAAAAGTATATCCTCTATCTAGTCAACACCATTTTCTTTATTTTTGCTATAAGATCCAATTGCTTTAGAATGCAATTTTAAAACTTATTATTGTTAACGTCTCGGAAACAATAAAACAGTTTTAAATTGCGTCTAAGGGTGAAATTTACTAAAATACTAATCCAATCTGAATTCAACATCCAACTTTGCCTCAAAATACTAATCAAAAACCCATAACACAGTGCTAAGTTTTGACCTACTTTCGTTTCTAACAATGACATCAACTTTAAAAGTAATATTCTAAATCAGGATAGCTGTATGATTTTATAGAATTTTCAAATTCTTTAATCTATACGTACAACCATTCTTTCATCACAAGAACTTATCGTTGTCACATAGTTTTCCATTCAGTTAAAAAAATTAAATTTTTTCTAAAATTTTTGCCCACTAAACAGGCGGGGGAAAAAATAAAGTAATTATACTAGTTTATTCACAACTAATATTGCCACTTTATTCACAACTAGTATTGCCACTTTATCTATTTGAACCTTTAAATTTTGCCATACACTTTCCACCACTTTTTTCATTCAGGGGCGTCAATTCCTGATGTTTGTTCATATAAATTCGAGGCTGCAAAAGCCTCCAAAACAAAAATAAATCTGGAGCAGTCTAATCGGGCGACAGAATGATTATTTTACGCCATTCTAAACACCGGTTTAAAATTTGACAAATTTCAAAAAGTACAATGGAAAGCGTGTTGCACTAGATTGAAAGTGCAGCGATAAAAAATGTGAGCTCAAATATATAAAATATGTATGCTGAAATGGTAATACTTAAGCTAATAAGCGAATGGTTTCGTTTAGGGCCTCTTTCATGCAGCAACAGCAAAGCGTGCTTGCTTGACATTTTTTTTTTTTTTTTTTTTTAAATTTTCAGTTAATCTCTGGAATGTGGTTTTACAAAAGCTTTAGTTAAAGCTATTGTATTGAATTTCAGTACATTATATTATTTTGCAACTAAATGCACGACTTTAATTAATCAATGATTCAAAAACATTAATTAATACTTGGAAACTTTTCTTTAAAAATTAATGACAAATTGTTAATTTGTCATGATTTGCATTTTCTTTTGTAAAAATTACGAGCTAAATCAATGATTTATGACATTGATTTGAGGTGTTGAGTTTTTTAATTGTTTGAAAAGTTGAGTACATATTCAATCTGCAATAGTTGGGTGTGTGCGTTTTTTCTAAATAACAATAAATAAATATTTTAACAACATTCTAAACATAACAACATTCCATAAGCCGTTAAGACTTATGGGCACACTCAAAAAAATACAGTAAATTAATATACCAAACCATTTCTGGGGGGAAAAAGGGGAAAGAAACAATACTAGTACACATGCACGTTATTTACTTTAACACGTTAATTAAAAATTTATTAATTTAAAGAGATTGTCTACATGATTATTTTATATAAATAATATAAATTTGTTTTTTGCTTCAACACCATTTCTATTTAAAGCAATCAAATTAAAAAAATAATTCCCGCTTACCGATTCAATTAGTGGTTTTGTCTCGTTTCATCGATATTTTTCGCCAACCTTGCTAACATATACAAATTAGGGCAAAATCATAATGTAAATTGCGTCTGAACAATTAAAATATCCTTAAGATAGGTGCCAAAAAAGTTTGACCATTTTCAATCATTTCAGTTTGGGAACCGCTTGGAGTGAACATTTTACAGAGATAACTTGTTGTTTAAGGCTAATACTATGCTGACTTTTCACGATGGCACTCTATATAATTGTGGAATTTGAGCTAAATTTTTCCATTGGGCAGTACTACGAGTATGCTTTTCGCGAGGAAAGTTTTCTAAAGTGGCAACGCCAACTTTTTTTTTTTGTTGGTATACGTTCGATAATACGTTTGTACGTAAACCAAGAAATGGAAATAGTAATAAAAAAAGTACAATTTTCCAATTTTGCAAATATATTATTGAACATATTATGACATAAAAACATAAGTTGTTCCGATTTCAGTGCTGGAAATCAATACAAAAAAAAAAATCTGGTAATGCCGCAAAATTTTTCCACGATATCTCGCGAAATTTTTACATCGTGAAAATAACATAGTGCATAGTTTTAAGTGTTACTCGGAAGTAATGAGGTATTAGCAAGCAACTCGAGTCGATTCACAGGTTTAGAAGCGAAATTACCTGAAAATGTTGAAACATGACATATGCCACGGAAAGTGAATGACGGATATACTTGACAAATACAGGGTGGGCCATATGAGTGTGGGCGATTTAATCCTTCAATTTCTCGGTAACGCGCGGCGCGAGGTGGCGGAGAGATATGTTGTTCGCTGCGCCGCTTCCTGGAAATTTAGTCGCCATGGAGCCGTACACGGGAGTGCAGCGTGCATTTTGTGTCTGAGCGTATTACGAAAACAATAAATCAGTGATTACTGCACGACGTTTGTATCGGCATGAACACGGTTTACACGATTTAAGTGAAGTTCCAAGTGCCAATGTGATACGAAAATGAATCAGAATGTTCGAAACAACCGGCTCAACAGTACCAATTACGGTTCGTGGCCCCCCAGTTTCTGCAAGATCAGCCGACATTGTGGAGCGTGTTCGTGTTTCACTTCAGCGAAATCCGCAACAGTCAACACGTAAGAGAAGTCAGTCTTTGGATGTCAAAAGAACAACTTTACGACGAATTTTGAAACGTGATTTCCATTTGAAGGCTTATAAGATTCAGATAGTCCAAGAATTAAAACCCGATGATGCCAATAAGAGACTTAACTTTGTCAATTTGATGGTAGAGCGGTTCAACAATTTCAACAACGTGATTTTTAGTGATGAGGCCAATTTTCACCTTAATGGCCATGTGAACAAGCAAAGTTGTCGGTTCTGGTCCGAGACTAATCTCCGACGCTTGCATGAACGTCCACTTCACAGCCCTAAGCTTGTCGTGTGGGCTGGGATAACGTCAACCGGTATTATTGAACCATACTTTTTTTGGGGACGAAAGAGGGCATGCGATGATGGTTAGAGCGAACAATTATTGCAACATGCTAGCAGACTTTTTGGTGCCAGCTTTGCAAGAACTTCAAGGCAATACCTCGAGGATGTGGTTTCAACAGGATGGGGCCACATGTTATACGGTTAGGGTATCCATAGAGCTGCTGAAAAATGTTTTTCCTGGAAAACTCATTTCGAAAAGGGGGGATATTGAATGGCCCCCACGTAGCCCCGATCTCTCCATGCGATTATTTTCTATGGGGCTACCTCAAATCGGTAGTCTACGAGAATAATCCGACCAATTTAGAGCAGTTGAAGAGGAACATTATTCAGGAAAGTAACAAAATACCGAGAACAACTTTTCAACGAGTTTTCCAAAATTTGCGACTTCGGTTCCAAGACTGTCAAGCAGCCGAGGGAAGCCATTTGGACAACATTATTTTTAAGTCTTAAAAATTCCCATGCTTCTACTTTTTAAAAATACAAATATATTTTTTTTTATGTTTCGTAGGTTTTTTTCAATTGAATATTTATACCGCCAACACCCTTATGGCTCACCCTGTATATGACTGACTTTATCACCATTTAAGAATTCAAATTGGCAGGACGATGGATGGCGAACAGTACAGAAAAACTGTGGCATGTCCAAAGGTATGGGATGATATTAGAAAGATAAAATTTCGTTTTATAATTTTAAGATTGCTTGACCCAGTATTGTTCGAACCCGTGTCAAAGATGAACACTAGCAAAGAGAAAATATGACATATTTTACATTTTTTCTTCGATAAAAGTGAAATTATAAGCCGCACGGCTGGCAACTACCAATGCTGGGTAATTTTGCTTTTGTCGATTTCATTTCTGTAATTTGATATGAAAGATGCACCAAAGATGGCAAATAATCGAAAATATCGATAGAATAATAGAAATCGTCAAGCCCGACCATCATGTAAGTATTATTTCGTTCGCTCTGGAGTGGACATTGTGCAAAACAGCAGTTTGGAATCACTTGAATAAAACTGGATCCAAAAAAAAAAAGGGTCAATGTGTGGATGCTACAGCAGTTAACGCAAAAAACCTCATAGACCGAATTTCCATCTGCGAATCTCTGTTGAATCACTATAAAATCAACCCATTTCTGAAGTGAGGGTGACTGGTGATGGATGAGAACGGTCATGGTCGAATTGTGGTAAGCCAGCGCAAACGGTGCCCAAGCGTGGATTAATGGAAGGTTTTGCTATGTGTTTGGTGGGATTGACAGAGAATAGTCCAAAATTAGTTATAATTGAGCCAAGCTTTTAATTCGGACCTGTGCCGTCAACAATTAGTCCATCTGAAGGAAGCAATCGCCCAAGAGGGGCCAGCTTTGTCCAATAGAAGAGAAATTGTGTTCCATCAGGACAAGGCCAGGGAAAACAACACAAAAACACAAACACATCCTGTCCATGACAAATGATTTTGCTGTTGAAAAAATTCGCCTCAAGAGAAGTTTGTGAAAATCAACTGTCCCAGTTTTTTTTTTGCCAATAGGGACGAGGGTTTCTATGAGAGAGGCATAATAGAATTACCTTCAAAATGGCAAAAAGTTATGCATATTTGGTCTAAATCGGATCATTGTAAGCCTTCAATGTCACGCAAAAAACAATGGATTACCACAGAATCCTTTAATTTTACAGTGACCATTTTAGTAATAATTTTCTTGATGGTATAAAGAAGAAATTGAAAATGTTTTTCAAGTATTTGGTTGGTTTTATGCTTTGTTTTCTAAACGCACATAATGGAGTAAATAGTACGAAAATGATCAAACGTGGTCTTTCTTGGACTAAAAATGTGAACTACTTCCTCCCAGAGAACAAACGACAGATATTCCTACGTTTACTTTCTGGCTAAGCAACCCTGTATCGCCGAGTTGATTTGTTTAATTTGCAATAACAATAATGCCGTTTAAGGCAAAAGGCTTTAATTTATGTGGGCAAAAATATCAGCAGAGACTTTTTTAGTTTATTGAAAAATTTATTGAAAATTTTTGTGATAATATAAAACTTATTTAATAATTTTAATTTCAGTCATTAATAGATACTATTCGAAGATCGAAAAAATAGAAACCAAAAATAAATCTTATGCATAGAGAGATATATTAAAGATCAAAAATAATTTTTCAATTTCAGTGCAATAAACAAAATTCAAAATCAGTTGTTGCATACAACTTTTATCGTAAAAAAAAATGAAAATTCGGAATCAGAGAGAGTGATGATAACCAATGTTTTATTATTTTTATCATATTTCCTTTACATTGACTTTTCAGTTCAAAATTCCATCGGTAACTTTAATTTACATTTATGGCCTTGATTATTGGTCTGCATTTTATAAGATTTTTATAAAAACAAAATTGCCAATAGTCGAAGTTTTGGTTTAAACTTTGGGGGAAAAACTGAATTTTTATAAATTTCTTTTTATAAATATCTTTTTTGTCTATAAAATGTTGTAAAAACAGAAATGGCATTAGTCGAGATTGTAGTTCAAAATATAGGCTGGCGCATAAGTAACGCTAAGATTTGATCAGTGAGTAAATTTTTTGTTTAAGTCTTTTTTTTCGTCTCTTTACAGAATTAACTAAATAATACTTTTGAAGTTTATGATGGAAAGGCTCAGCACAGAACAAAGACACAAAGTTCTTAAATTTTACTCTGAAAGTCAGCATTCGATTATTCAGATCATATCGAAATTTCTTTCATGTTCGAAATGCTCTTAGCGCTCCAACAATTTACCGATTGGTTCAGCGTTTTGGGTTGTCTGTGATCAGTAAGGGTCTGTCTGTGCTGGAAGACCGCGTGCTGGAAGACATCGTGCAGTTCGAAATGAAGTGACCATTGCTCGAGTGCAAGCAAGTATTGAGGAAAGCCCCGAAACTTCCATTAGGCGACATTCTCAGCAGTTAGAGATGTCTAGGCGGTCTTTACAAAGAATTTTACATATGTTACATCTTTTCCCATATAAAATGCAATTGGTTCACGAGTTAAAACCAAATGACGCTCAAGAACGCATTAAATATAGTCGCCGTTAACGTTACTTATGTATGTATGCGCCACCCTTTATAACATTTTATACATTTCTTAAGAAAAAGCGACTATTTTTTAAAGTAAAAACATCTTTAAGTGGCCTGTAAAAGTTTGCAACCGATATAAATGTTCACGTTTTAAAGAGAATAAAAGAGTAAATCCCGTATAGCTATAATCAAAGCTTTACTTAAATATTTAATTTTAATTAAAACGATTGCTAGGTTATCCTAAATTGAGTATTACTAAAAACCAGCGGTACTTAAAGGAAACACTGCAATATTGTAATAATATTGTAATAAAAGTATTTACGTTTTTAATTCTCGTCCTCGGGTGAACATTTTTTTTTTCTTGAGTCTTTATCTTTATCAAGAGAAAATACCACTCACAATCAGTCATACGGTTATTGCAAAACTTTTATGCATTTTGACAACATTGGCACGACGCTCAAATCTCTTAAATATTTCCTCTTCTCATTATCATTTAAATCTTCCACCCCCGCCTTTTCTGGTAAACACACTGATATTTGTTTTTAACTAAAGCACTAACCACTGCGCATAGTTACATCTCCCGCCCGGTTAGCAACTTGAAGTGTAACTAACTAAAAATGAATATAAATGAAGATATAAAAAATCATCGAAAACACACAAAGAAGAAGAAAAAACGTAGAATAAAACAAAATTCAAATGATGTCATCAACGACACTTCGAACTCACCATCCAACTGCCCGCCAACATCAGCAAGCATTCTCCATCACGGCGGGCATGTATCTCTAACAGTCATCCTATCCTCAGTCAGCTCCAACTATCAGCTCAGACAGTCGTAAGACTTTATAACTGACGACAACGATGTCGCACATTCGCCAATTTGTCTAAGTGTCCGACTGTGTGACATGTGTAAATACATACGTCTTAATGTGCATTAGGATGGCCCGAAAAAAAGTAATGCACATTCTTGGAGAAACGAAATTCTATTGTCCGTACAAAACATAAATAAATTCCACGTAACGTAATTCCATTGCCACCTAATTTCTTTGACAGTAGTATTCTGTTTTACGGTGTTAATCTCAAACGAAAAGGGAAAATTATAATAGATGGAAAAAGAAAAACGAACGTGTAATTGAAAATCTCTCAAATTTGCTTAAAATGCATAGAAAATGATTTGTTTCTGTGCTCCTTCTTCAATTCATTACGACAAACTTTGATACGGGTTAAATGCCATGTGCTTACAGTTGGGCAATTCATGGCCATGTATTGAATTCATTGCATTCCAAACTGAAGATTTCTCATGTATTCGAACAACATAAACCAGCCTATGCTGTCGGTATATTTTGATGTGGCTGATCACGTCGTTAACAATGCTGGGCTGTTATATTTTACCGAGTTTCCTTTGCTTTTCTTGTTTGTTACCTTATAACAAGACGGATAAAATTACCGCAAAAATGTTGTTCATTCCGAGTGGGATTTGCCATTAAATCTCCATCTGATAGCAATAATCTCCAAAGCTCTAGGCTGATACATTTATTTAACTGATAGTTCGGCTGGGGTAGGTAAAATCATGAACCTATAATTGATACCATTCAGATGCTCTTGTACTCCAATGCATTCTGAGTTTATGTAGACAAGAAACTTGGTACTGGTGATGTTTACTGTCACATCCGCTCACATCCGCAATTCTTGAGGAGGTTGCAGTAACATCTCGCAGAACGATACGGCTTCTGTGAAAGTTGATACCAGTGCAGTTTACAGCAGCTTTCCTCACTATCGCTACATCAAATATGTTGAAGGGATTGCATGATCAGCTGTCGCTCTGTCGCGAAGTTGATTTCAATTACAAGGTTTTTTGTGCAAAGCGGAAAAATGGAAAACAGCTGTGGAAAAGCATTGCCAGTCATGTACTTTTTGTCATATATGCTAGTCATACTTATACACACACAATGCCAAAAAAATATCCAAGCAGGAAAAATGACAAGACGTTCCCTGTGTTCTAGTTAGGGAACGACTTTCCTGGATATTTTTGTGCTGAAACCTGGCTCTATTTACCAACACATTCCTCTCTGCTTGAAATCTAACCAAACTGAATCAATTACCGGCAGCGTAGTGATTTAGACTGAAATACATGTTATTTTACTCACGCATTAATTGTGGAAAGTTTGGTTGATTACATAAAATCTTCTATAACTATTTAAGTGATTGCAAAAATCCAGACCTTTTACAAAAATTTAAAAAGCAGATTTTCGTGACTTTTTCCAAAACATCAAATAAAGAAGTTTTTGCAAAAAAAAAAAAAAAAAAGCTCGATCAATGTAAAGAACTTTTCAAAAGTGTCGAAAGGGGCTTGATCGAATATCCAGTTCGAAAAAAATCCCGCTGACTAAAATTGCACAGTTACGTCTAATAGTTCAAATCAGTGTACAGGTCAAATAATTTTAATTTTTATTTATGAAGCTCGCTTTCAAAAGGGCAGCCTAAGAAAATTGCCTTCGTTCAGTTTTATAAAATTAATAATTGGTGATTTAATTGGATTAGTCGGTAAATTGAACCAAGCAATGGGTGTAAATTTGTATACATTTTAAAACATTTTCAGTGCAAATTAACTTTTATACAAAGTTCTTGGGATCACCCTAACGCTTCGAGTTGACCGGCAATCATCGTACTATTTTTACTCTCTCGCAGTAAAATATTTGGATTAGAACTTAATCACATGTTCGTACGGTCTCCTACCAGAGTTGAGTTATGCATAGAGAAGAGAGTTAAAGGTTTATGGTGCGATGTGCAATCGTGGTTGTTATTTACTTGATTCGCATTTTCATTTCGCCTGATAGAAATTTTACCTGGTTGGTCATTATAATCGATAGAATAATCTGAAGCGTGTTAGATAAGGCGTGTGTGTGCAAACGAGTGTTCGTCTATTATCTGCCTTAGAGTTGGTTGGAATGAAATAAATAATGACAGATGTCATCCAACTACAATTCTATAATCTACTGCACAGTGTCTTAGGAATATCTAGTTTTGAAAATTGTTCTATAATTTGTGTGAAAATTATTCTATAATTTGATGTACGAGTATTAACAACATTTCTGCCTGTTATACCAGAAATGTTGTCGAGTCTAATTACACCCCCCTGAATATATGTACATATATAGAAAATAGAAAGATCTCGCTATTTAAAAATGTGAAGTTTATGTATAGTATTTATTAGTAATTCCATATGATCATAGACCTTTTTTTCCAAATCTGTGATTACAACAAAACTTGCGATTTCAATACTCAACAGTGAAAGCAATGGTAATATATATGTCAAGAAGGCATTTTTGACACGCCTATTAATATGGCAGTGGGTCGGTACGTCGTTTACAACCTCAGGTATCATGAGTGGGCACAACCGGTACGGTAAAAAAACTTCGCCAAGGAAGAACTACACGCTTTTCCCGAAAAAATTGCTTTTTCCAAATTTTTTTTTCAAAACTTTTACCATATTAGTCAATGGAAGAGTCATTTTTACTCTTTTGCTTTTTTAAGGAAACGACCTAATTTTAGGTTTGGATATTGTAAATTCAAAAAAAAAAAAATCCATTTTAACTGAAAAAAGACTATATCGACTAAATATAACAGTGGTATTTTTCTGGTCCAACCACTTATCATGGGATTAATCGTCACATGCTCCATTGCTCCATTTAGTGGTTTTAAAATTGCCAGTTTGGCAAGGCTCGTCAGCTGTTAAATATCTGTCATCTGAAGTGTTATTTATTTAGTAAAAGATTTTCCGTTTACGAATACGGATTACTACAAAAGTGATGATTCAACACAACCGATTTTGGCTTTATTGCATGAGAAATTTCCAGAAAGCATAATTCCACGCTTTGGCGACGTCAATTGACCACCAAGATCATGCGATTTGACGTCGTTAGACTTTCATTGTGGGGCTATGTCAAAGACCGTGTTTACGCGAATAATCCCTAAAGTTTGGAGTATTTGGAATCCAACATTCGTCAAGTTATCGCCGAGCTACCGCCCGAAATGAGCAAAATGGTGGTTGAAAACTACCTCGAAAGGATCCACTGCTGCAATCAATCCAGGGATGGTCATTTAAATGACATTGTATTTCGTACATAATGGCAAGGTCCAAGCATTGTAATGAATAAAAGTGTCATCGAAATCATAGCTTTATGCGTGTTTTGTTTAGCTTTACTTTTGAAATCGAAAAACGGCTAACCTTGTACAATGCCTAAATCCATCATTTGGAATATGGAACTTTTCAGAATTTGCTTAATTTTTTACGATTCATTTGCTAAATACGATTTGGTTGCAGTTATGGAACGGAACAACATCATTTTATATAGGGTGATTTTTTAATATTTAAGTTTTTCAGGTTGTCAGCACTGGTTGGTAACGGCGTCCAAACGTCATCTGTCAAAGTGAAAAGTGTACAGTATACTCTGCCATTTCATCGTGGAAAAACTAACAAACGAGCAACGATTGCAAATCGTTGAAACTTATTCTTAAAATTCGTGCTCTGTGACAAATGTGCATCGTTCGATACGACCATTTTCTGGTAGTTATAGTCGAACTGCTGAATCAACAATTCGTGTTGTTATCTCCAAATTTCACGTCAAATTTACTTTGTTGGACACAAAACCACCGACTCGCATGCGTAGGGTGCGTACCGAAGAAAATATAGCAGCCGTAGCGACCAGTTAATGACGATCGTGAAATGTCAATTCGTCGCCGATTGGGCATGTGTTACTCAACAACAAGGAATTTTTTTTGCCCCAATTGGCTGAGTTGAATTTGGTTGACATGTGGTTTCATCAGGACGGTGCAACATGTCACACTGTTCGTGAAACAATGGATATGTTGAGGAAGGAATTTGGTGAGCAACTTATCTCTCGATTTGGCCCTATGAGTTAGCCCCCAAGATCTTGCAATTTAACGCCTCTTGATTATTTCTTGTGGGGTTATGTCAAGTCGTTAGTCTATCTGGACAAGCCGAACACTATTGAAGCCTTACAGGATAACATAACACGCATTATTTGTGGAATACAGGTCGAAATGCTTGAAAAAGTGACGAAAAATTGGACCTTCTGAATAGACATTTTGAGACGGAGCGGCGGACTACATTTATATGAAATATATGATGCAAATTTGAGTGTTTTATTCGATTTAAAAACAAATTACGATTAAAAAATCACCCTATATATATTTCTAAGGGATTTTCCAAGTTGTGGGCATGGTTATATAAAAAAAAAATACTGTATAATATTACTTTTCACACGAAAAATATGGTAAGTCGAAATATGTAAGCGAAGAAATCATTTTTGACGTGCCAAATTATCATCGTTAACGATGCTTTGGACCGTAAAAGTGCTAACTTGTCTATTGTTTTAATATCCTTTACAATAAAAGAACAAAAGAACAATATTTCAAACAGGCTACCGTGGTATTATATACGAGATGTGCTCAAAAAATGAGGTGAATTTGAATTTGACGGTTTTATCCATATAGTTTGTTTAGTTTGTTTGTGAGATGCATAAATAAGACAAGTACCAACATAAAAAAATAATCGAAAGTCGAATGTACATAGCCCGCGAAATTTGAAAATTAATCTTATTTTTTGAACACACAGTCGTAAATGCCACTTTAGACATTAGATTATAGTAGAAACTAATTACACATTATTGCAGTTAATATGTAGAGGAAGCGCTTTCCCCAAGGGTAAGAAGTAATTGGTAATAGAATAAGTCCTTTTTCACAGCTATTTTAATTATTTGCCACACAGGTAAAGTGTAAAGGACGATCACTATATGTCTGAAGAAGCATACAGATTATGCATTTTAGAGGTAGTATCCCTTTCCCCAAGAATAAGAAGTAATGGATAATATAAAAACTTTATTCATTATGCTATAGTCAGTGATTTGCGTCCATGAATAGATGATTGGTGGCCATCTTTCATGAAGGCGCGATCAAATTATATGTTTTATGGGTGAGAATACTAATTGTCTACGAAATGCGAACTGTGAGCCTAATTTATGACAGCGTCCAAAAATATTTGGCGCTGATTAATTTTTAAGTGAATTTTGCTAACGTCGTATTGGTTCCCCAATCGCAGAGCTGTAGTTGTCAATGTTTATGCGTTCGCTCTTCGCTCGTCTTCCGTTTAGAAATTGTAGAGGAAGTATTAATTTTTATTAATTCGAACCATTTGTATGTGTGGTACCAACTATGATTATGAAATTCATTATCTTTCGCAGAACTATGTTGACTAAACGCTTACTAATTTCCCCGGAATTTACGATAATAAAGTTAAAGATATGAACTATAAATTGTTATCGCGTTTTTTCCAAATTTTGCGGAAGCCAAATATTGTATAAGACAACTAGGAAGATGGGCATGTCTCAATCGGCGTAAGCCATGGAAGTCACTTTTATTTAAAAAGCACATTTTTTATGTTAAATTTTTTACATTTGCATTTATTTTACATTCGAACGACGAAGTCGTCAAAATCGAGATTAATTGTTACATATAACTTTTATCGCGAAAATCAAGAAACAAAAGTTTATTGCGAATTTAGGTGGAGATAGAGTGACAACGAATGATTTGATGTACTTAAAATATTTCTAGTACTTTTTTTTTCTTTTAATTCAAAATTTCATCAAAGGCAATTATTATTATTATTATTATCAAACGCTGATAAAATGTCTAAGCGATATAGTAAAAATCAAAAATAATTGTTATTTCAGCATACAAATATTGAAAACATTCATTGTAGATTTGAATAGATAGATAGATAACCAAAGTTTTGGTATTAAACATACAGGTTGGGCATCAATATTCTCTTTCTCTTCCAACATCTTTAAATAAAATGAATAATATTTATCTTAGATATGTGGGGACGTTGATATTTATGATATGGACCATAATCAATCAAAGGATCGATTTTGGATTTATTTTTTAATTTGTTAATCATATCATTCTGCATTTCACATGACGATGAACTTATTTATGAATCCACTTTTTTGTGAGTGCATTTTGATACAAAGCCTGCTCAGTTTGTTGCTACTTTCAGCTTGTTAATTGACTTTTAATTAATATGATTTGCTTTGGGATTCTATGAAATTAGTAGTTAACGTTCTAAGAATTATTTGCATTAGCTATTATCATGCCTGGCTGAAATATCGAGAGTGTTTAGCAAACCTCTAATCACGCTCACCATGTGTCGTATAATTGCATTTATTGAGAAGATTATCCATTTTTTGAAACTATTGTTGAAACTATTTTTCTAGTCAAATAGTAGAAATATTGTAGTATAAAACAGGAATTAGAAAGTTTAGCTTCCACTGGAATAATTTAAAATAATATGTGAGAAGAAAATCAATATCCATAGGAAATATTTTAGAAAAATCACATTAAAACAAGAAAAAAACCTTTGCTATGAAAATAAACACGCTTACCAGTATATACATATACGAGGACGGTCCTAAAACTAGCCGACCTAACAAAGAAGACACAAAAAAGTTGGGAAAAATGTTCTCTATTTTTTAACATAATCTTCTTTTAGCTCGAAACGTTTTTTCCAACGATATTCAATAGCTTTAATTTAATAGTTTATAGTAAGAACTGTCAAAATTCTTAAACTACCCGTCAACCGCAGACTCCACCTTTTCATTGTTGACAAATCTTTTACTCACGGGCCATTTTTTCAAGTTTGTAAATAGAAAATAGTCCGAGGGAGCTAAATCTGGCGAATAAAGCACGTAATGAAGCAATTCGAATCTTAATTCATTAATTTTAGCCATCGCAATAGTGGATGTGTGATTGTCTTGATGAAACAACTTTTTCTTTGTCGCCAAATGCGGTCTTTTTCCATAATTTCATCACCTAAACTCTACAACAAATTAGCATGATATTTGCCGTTGATGGTTTTTCCTTTCTGAAGATAATAAATAAAAACAATCCCATGAGCATACCAAAAAACAGACGCCCTGACCTTGTCTACAGATGGAACCGTCTTCCGTCTTTCTTCTTGTCCGTTCATCCGTCTTCGTGTCCGTCTTCTTTGGACACGATTATCCCATTCCAGTCCACTGCTTTGACTATTTCTTTGTCTCAGGTGTGAAGTGGTGACCCATGTCTCATTTATAAATATAAATCAACTCAAAATATTTGACTTTATTGCGGTGAAACATCGTCAAACACTCTGCTAAAACATCTTCACGACGCTGTTTTTGCTTCATTGAAACCAAGCGCGGTAGCCATCTTGCGCACAGTTTTCTCATCTTCAAACTTTCGGTCAATATACGATGTATATCACTTTTTAAAATGTCTAACATTTCAGCTAGCTCACCTTCAGCCGTTGATCATCTAATACCATTTTGTGGATTTTCTTAACCGTGTCTGGCGTGGCACCTCAATTGGTCAACCACTACGATATTGGTCTTGGCAGCTCGTACGATCTCGTTTAAACTCTGCTGTCCAATATTTTACAGTCGTAAACGAAGGATTAGACTCCCCCAGAGTAGAATCTAGCTCAGCTTTAATAATGGTTGGACTGAGACTTTTCAAATGGAAATATTGAATTACGTAAGGGTGACCCAATTTTTCCATGTTTACAAATTCACTAAGATCGTTTACTTTTGATTGCTCAAATAAAAAGATTAAACCACGTGGTGCTTTGAAACTTAAAGCATATGTTTTAAAAGGTTGGCATTTTTTACCAAAACAGTTTTTTTTCCAAACTACTGATACCATCTATGCTTCAGGTCGGATAGTTTTGGGACCACCTTCGTATATATATAGTCTTCACGCTGTTGCATCAATGTCAGAGCGCTTATTTTTTAAGAAACGCCAACCGTTTATGTGCTGCGGAAGCATATCAAAATTTAATTCAAATGCATGTACTTGGCTGTGTCTTGCAACCGGGCTATATATACATACATATATACTCGTACATAGTGTTGCCAACTTCACGCTGCTGCAGGTGGACATTCAAAAAAGGGAGCACCGCCAGAAATGGCTCGAAAGGGGGAGACGAGAATGTAACATAATGTATAACAAAGCACAGTTCAATTTGCGAAAAATATCAATGTGCCTACTAGTAGCATGGAGCGCATATTAAAAAATTAACTGCAATTGACAAAAATTGCAAGATTTGACATCGGTGCCAAAAGCAAGCGCCTGCATATAGCAAAAGCAAAGATGTTTAAACACTTGCACATTCGTAAAGAACTTGAAAATTTTGTCTTTTCTGATGAAAAAACGCTTACGGTTCAGCAGCATGTGAATAAGTAAACGATGGAGAAACGATGAAGAGCAAATCAAAAGCCAATTTAGATCAGTGAATTGCTCTGCAAAAGCAAGTCCCTGCTTCAATGATAGTTTGGGCAGTGTTAACCGCCATAGAACACCCGTCAATTGTTTTCATTGAACAGGACGTAAAGGTGAATTAAGAAATCTATCATGAAAAGATTTTACTATGTTTGCCACGTAAACAAGAAGAAGAATTTTCCCAGCCTCATTTCTTTAAAGCAATGGTCATCATATTTCTCGGATTTAAGATTTATAGATTTTTTCACATGATACATCTGGAGACCAAAGAATCAATTAAAAATATCATATGGGTTTTCACCGAGAATGGGAGAATACACCCTCAGGCCACATTCAAAACCTTCACACGGGTTCCCGGACAGACCTGTCGCCATTATCCGTGATATACTAGTCTTTAAGTAAAAAAATCAAACTCTGTATACCACAAACGTATAGCTTTATGTATACATAAATAGGCCTGTTCATCTCATTCGTTTCTCATGAAAATCTCAATTGATTTTCATGATTTAAATGACCGCCCCGGGATTGGTTGCAGCAGTGGATCCCCCAGCGTCAAGAAATACGGCCTAATGACACCTCCAGACCATAATTTGCAGCAAACAGTCACTTTTTCTGGATTCAGGGACAATTTTGATTGTTGACGTAATTGCCGAATTAGAACTGAGCTTTATTGCTGAAAAAAATGTTGTTCGACCGGATTCCTACGTTTGAGTCACCACTTTTGTAGTAAATTTTAACTATTTTTAAGTATTTTTTCGGTCCATATTCGTAAATAGCAATCCTTTCATTAAATAAATTACTTTTCAGATGACAGGTATTTAACAGCTGACAGGCTTGAAACCACTAAATGGATAACACTGCATAAGTTGTTCCGCTGGCAGTGTTGGAAACCGTTAAAAAAGTCGGTAACAACCCTAAACCATTTGAAGAGGAAAAATCCACGAGACATTTCACTTCCTCGTGAAAAAGTTTAGCGGCAGAACATGGTATCTAGCGTTACAGAGGAAAGATTGAATGTCGAAAAATATTCGTAACAGATGTGAAACAAAGAAATTCGGCCATTTTTATAGGAAGTACCAGAAATGACGTGGTTATTCGATCGATGTTTTCAAATTCTGCAGAGCATTATAAACCAATATAATATGCAAAAAGGCAAACTATTGCAGTCTAGGAATGTTGAATTACACGAAACAAATGACATTTTGAAAGTTATTAGAGGGTATTGGTTTATGCAGCCTATTTACAATGCCCGATTAGGATCTGGCAAAATATTAGGCTGTGCAAAGTTTTAAGAAGTTTCATAAAAATGTAATGTTTCATAAAAAATAAGTTAAGCGTTTCGTTTCACTATTCCTTCAAACTCGAATGTATTTTGCAAAAAAAAAAAAAAAAACTGTATTCTGAATTTCTCTTTTTTTTTTGTAAAATTAGAAGATTTCTCAATTTCTTGCCATTTTACAATGAAGTCAAACTTTGCCATCTCCTAACTTTCATAAAAATACTCGCCAAACCATGCGAATTTTGCAGATACTCGTATTTACACAGGAATGCCAAAAATTCCAACAACCCTGACCTTTGATCTAAATGCACAGCATCTGAGAGTTTTCCAATTCTCTTCAAATTGTACACATGATAGTTTTAGACCAGGCAGATCGCTAACTTTAAAACGCAAACAATTTTTAGCTTTCTAAATCAGATTCTACTTACGTTTTCTTGCACAATTCTGCATAGGTGGCGCCTGAAGATGACCGAATAATTTTTTGATTAACAACACCCTGCCCGCCAACATTTTCCCCATCACACTCAGCTCTCGAAACCTCATCATCATCACCTCCATTAGCACCTATATTTCTATTTCCCGTCAGCAAAGCTGACGCACTTGAAGTTAATGGTATCTTAAGTGAATCCATTGGCACTCTGAGTAATGTGAAACCAACATCATCGGCAGTGTGATCGTTTAAACGAAAACCACCTGAAGAAAAGGAGGGAGCAGAGGGCGTTGTTGCCAATAATGGGTCACGTTTCTGGCGCAGCGGAAGGCTATTCGGGGCTGAAGCAGGCGGTTTTCTAACATTCTGTGTAGTGATGTTTGATTCCGACTTGGCTGCGGAGGAGTGCAACGATCTCTGATCTCGTCTTTTGGTATTAACAGCATTGCCGTTCTGAAAAGGCACACGACGGGGGATGTGGTGCTTTAGCTGGGGATTATCATCATCATCGCTATCTGAAGACCTTTGACGCAAGGACGAGTTGGAGTGAGATGGGAGACAGTTTTGTTTAAAACTTCGATGTAGACGATCACGATCTTGTTTTGGCGCTCTTTTGGGAGTTCTTGTTTGAGCTTTAAGTTGTTTCTCTTTGTAACGAAATCGTGGCGTCCCTGGTTGTTGTTGTGTTTTACTGATGATATCTTCGGGTGGCAATTCTTCATCGATTGGATCTTCACTAACAACTTCATTCATTAACAGTGTTCTTGTTTTGTATGCTTGTGTGCTCTCCTCTCCCATTACTGCGGGCATTGTTAGCTCTTCCCCATTAAGTTTATGGGCTAATTCTCCACCAGCTCTCCACACAGGGCCTGTTGAGTGTCGATGGCTGCTTCGGCACAAATTGTTGGCGTTAATTTTTGTGTGGCTATCGTTGCTGTTGCTGCTGTTGTTGTTGCCGCTGCTGTCAATATTACTGTTAATGTTATGGTTGGGACTGTCGTCATCACCATCGCCAACAATAACAGCAGTAGTAGTAGTAGCAGCAGCAGTTGCGGCCTCAGCAACATTGCTGGCGGCCGTCGTCGTCGCAATCACATTGGCTGAGTGTTTTCTAGCTGTTGCCAGTGTTAGGCGAGAGTTTTGCTGGCGCAGCGTTTTAGTTCGATTCGCGACTTTCAACGGTTTACACGTCGACCCATCATCATCGTCATTAGTGCTAGCCCGATTAAACGGAACGGTTTCAAAACCTCCGCCTGTAAAAGAAGAAGAAACAAAAAACAAACACAAATTACCTGAATTTCTTTTTGAAACGCAAAATAGAGAAACAAACAAAAATTAAACTGTTAATAAACAACAAGTCAAAAATTGTGAAGTATAACAAAATTAAAGTGCATAATAATATTAATTTTTTAAATAATTTTTAATGAGATTTCTTTTCGTTTTTGTTTCTGTCACAAATCTCTTTAAGCGCGGGGGCCGAAGATATTTACTTTACGATCATTTGCTTTAATTAAATCCAATTTTGCCTTTATTTATAGCTGGCATTTGTTAGATTTTCAAGACCAGCAACCAAACATCTGTTATGCTTTATTTGAAATGATCATGAACGCTAATATTTGATGATGAGCTTTGACATCATCATTATTGATATCATCATCATCAACCTCGCAATCATCATCACCATCATCAAGTTCCCACTGAAGTTGAACTTAATAAAGAGTTTTGTGTAATAGTTAAATTGGAATTGAATTGGTTTTTATTATCCAATATTTTTCATTTATTAGATTTGATTTGTTTGTATTTGCGCGCCGCTTTTGCCTCTTTATTACAATGTGTCAGCACTTTGAATCTGTGGATTTATGACAATAAATAGACTAAATTAAATACCACTTTGAGGCGAGTATAAATAGATCGTAATCGTAATCAGAAAAATCAAGTTTCCGGATTTCAGGGGTTTCTGATAGAGAGCCCAGAATATTTTCTTATGAAAATACCCTGGATTTTAGGCACAGACAGATTTCTACATCATCAAACTAGATTTTGTGCACAATCTAACTTTGATATACCGCCAATATGTGCCCAAGATCATTGAAAATTAAGACTTTCGGATTTGATGGGCCTCTGATGGATAACGCACAAGACTTTCTTAAGAAAGAATAGTGGGTTTTGGGCACACACAGATTTGTATAGAAAATCTCCTTGCTTCCAGGCAAAAACTAGGAGAACAAGATGTTTTCCGGACACATTATAAAGGTTATTTGAAAAAAATTTCAAGAGTTTTTGTCGGAAAGAATTTCTGTCAAATAATAATCTTATAAGTATTATTTATGTGACCAAAGATTAGTTTCTCGCTGAAAATACAATCAAGAAGATATCTTTCGTTTCTGGTAGAACTACAATATTAATAGGACTCTGATAGAGAATCAACAATTTTCAAATGAATTTCATGGGCCTCTGATTTCATTCGAAAGAAAATTCTTCTATTGGAAAAATAGGCAGTATTTCTGAAAAAGTCATGTCAGAGTAAACATTTGAAAATAATAATGAAACTCTATCTAAATAAATTTGGAAAAGAAATCATTGGTCTCCTCCAAAAACTCTAACATCATGTTAGAGAGAAAATTCTGCTTGTCTGGCGGGAACTTCATAATGCTCAAAAGAATGTTGTGGCTTTCCGACAAATATCATGAGAAACTTTCAAAAGAACATCATAGAATTCTGGCGAAGATGGTTATCTGGCAGAGCTTGCAGTTTTCGTTAGAAAATCTCTTGTATCTCCATGGCAAATGTTATGAAATTTTCTACACAAAAAGTTTTTTCAGCACAGATCACAGGATTTTTCATTGAAAAATCGAAAAGGGTCTCCATAGAATAACCAAAAAACTTTCTATATAAATATTCCTTGTCTCTGGCAAAAAATATAATTTCACATTTAAAAAAATCCTTATTCTTTGGCAGAAACTATCAAATATCGTTAGTCGCTGGTAGAGTCAATAGCATTTTATACAAAACAAGTCATTAGTTCGGCCGGTCCATCGATTATATGTCCACAAGCATGGTTTGCGATCCACACCACTCACCATCAGCTAAATAGGCTTGACAAAAACTATTTGTTCTCATCCATAATTTATCGATTTATCGTATTTTTCCGGTGGAAAATTTTATTTTATTTTTTTGCATTATTCAACAATGACACCCTTATTTAGTATGGTGTATTATAAATGTATAAATAACGTTTGCATTATAGTAGTTCACTTGGGCATCTATTAAATGACACCGGTCATTGCTTTTAATTAACAAATAAATTGCGAAAATATTTGCAATATATAGAAAATGAGTTCATTTTTCAACACTTGTACGACGTCATTGCATAAGGAAGTATTTTCCTTTGGGATCAATTTCTGGATGAAAGAAGCTAATTCTTTTAGCCTCCATCAGAAACGGGCCGATATTTGTTAAATAATTATTTGATTCGCAACAATATATTTCTCCATCACAAATGCATATTTTTTTTCAAAATATTGTGCAAAAATGTTAAATTTTTGATCAGATGTTTTTCGATTTGCATTTCTTTAAAATTTGTTTTGTTTTTCTTTAAAAACGGTGCTCTTTTGTAGACATTTTTTTACTTCTTTGGAGAATATCAAGCAAGTCTTTTCCTTTTGGATCAGTTTCTGGATGAAAGGAGCTAATTCTTTTAGTCTCCATCAGAAACGGGCTGATATTTGTTAAATAATTATTTGATTCGCAACAATATATTTCTCCATCACAAATGCATATTTTTTTTTTTCAAAATATTGTGCAAAAATGTTAAATTTTTGATCAGATGTTTTTCGATTTGCATTTCTTTAAAATTTGTTTTGTTTTTCTTTAAAAACGGTGCTCTTTTGTAGACATTTTTTACTTCTTTAGAGAATATCATCTCTACCTCTAATTATAACTTCGCTGGAAAGAGTAGAGGTAGGATTGAGCTTGGTTTTTTAAGACGTTTAAGCAATGCCCGTCTATTTGGTGGACTGCCCGGCTAGCAGACACAACAAATATTGAAAGTCGTTATTAACGTTCTTAAAACTTTGCAAAGCCCAATATTTTGTCAGATGAGTACTGAAAATGGGAGCTATGTTCTATACAAAATGACCAATTTACCAAAATTCAAACTCGAAATTCTTCTCAAAAGAGTAGAGGTAGGATTAAGCTTGGCTTTTAAAGTCGTTTAAGTAATGTCCGTTTGTTTGGTGGACTGCCCAGCTAGCAGACACAACAAATACGGAAATTCGCTATTAAATTTCTTAAAACTTTGCAAAGCCCAATATTTTGTCAGATGAGTACTGAAAATGGGTGTTATGTTCTATACAAAATGACCAATTTACCGAAATTCAAACTCGAAATTCTACTCGAAAGAGCAGAGGTAGGATTGAGCTTGCCTTTTCAAGTTGTTTAAGCAATATCCGTCTGTTTGGTGGACTGCCCGGCTAGCAGGCACAAGAAATATCTGTGCAAAGCCCAATATTTTGTCAGATGAGTACTAAAAATGGGTGCTATGTTCTATACAAAATAACCAATTTAGCGAAATTCAACCTTTTGGTCTGCAATTTCTAATTGGTAAGCTGCAGCGACTGTAATTTTTTGTTCGCTGTATTTTTTTATAATTTTTGGAAAATTTAAAACAAAAATGGCAAATTAAATACGAACTTTCTGGTACTGCCCAGAAATTCAAATGCATTACATTCAATTGTATTAAATTAAGTCAAATTTTTTACATTTTAAGCGTTTGGTAAAGAAAGGTCAAAAAATGGTCATAGAATTTTCCGTAGAAAATGAGCGATTTATCGAATAGAGACTAATTTCTGATTGGCAGACTTCAGCAATCTAAAATGTTGTTCTTTGAATGATTTGGCAAAAATTTGCAAGAAATCAATAGATTCGAGTTTCTCCCCTTCAAATGAATAGCATTTATTCGAACATTTACATCTTCGATTGAATTGCACTAAATTTAGTCAAGCTAAGTAAGTCTTAAGAGTTAGGCAAGCTAAGATCTGAAAATTTAGATGAACAGCGTTGCTTCGCGCTTTCTGGCATCTCCTCAAAAAATTTACCAATTTGGCAAAAAACGATTGATAAAATCTGTGCTTACAGGAAAAACGACTTCATTCCGAATTAATCATTTTGAAATATTAAACGTTATTTCCAAAAAATCGCTGTTATAGTGTTAAAAGACAACTTTGTCAGACAACAAACATTTACATATGTATGTTACGTAATTTTTTAAAAATCACTGTTTTGGAAAGTTGCAACAACTTGTGAACTAACTACATCGAATTTAGGAAAGGGAATTAGTCATAAATAAGCGTCAAAATAAGACCAATAATAATAATAATGAATAAACTCGATTTTGTCCTAACTCCACTTAAGTTCTTTTTCCTTGTGACCATAGAAATGATTCAAAATGTATAATGTCAATAATTTCCACCATTTCACAAATTACTGGAATAATATTCAAATAAAAATCAGCTTGTAAGCTTAAAGAACGACTGGCCGTGGCACGACGATTAGTATACGCGGTTATCGTGGGTTCGATTTCCGATATAGCGGCGGCCACCTCGATGTGTCTGACAAGCGCTTCCAGTAATCTACAAGTCTAGTAGACTTTATTAAGCCAATTTATTAAGCTTCAGGGGCCTTCCAGTGAATCTACAATGCATGTAAACTCATTGAATGTGAGAAGATCTTCCACATGTTTTTGTTTTTAACTAAAAAATATTTTTATTTTATCTACTCAGACAACACTAAAATACCTGCAAGTGCATCCGATAAAGTTAAACAAATCGCACCCTAAATACAAAAGGGGCACAACTCAAAAATTGTCAAAATCTACTTTTTCCCATAAACTGATTCACATTACACATCTCTAACTACTATAAAAATTTCCGTCTCATCACTATCTTCTTTAACTGGAAAAATGCTGTTATGTCTATTTTTATGTCAAGTGCAACCATACATTACATAAACGGTTTTTTGCCTCTACTGAATAATAGAGAATTTTGAGTTGTGCCCCTTTTGTATTTAGGGTGCGAAATATTCGAAGCGGAATTTTGTTTCCTTATCACTATAACTTATCAAAAATCAGTTAAGATTTGTAGACTCCACTTGATGGCGCACAGTGGGGAAAAATTAACTTTATGATGAACCAAATGAACAATTCTTAATCAAATTTTCATAATTCCTGTTTCTTGCATTAAAAGGAACACAAATGCGCTTTCTTCATTTGAAAACACAAAAAATTTTTTAATGCGGTCTGCCAAAATTGTTGAAAAACTATTTTATAATTTTAGTTTAACTGTTATGTAATTTAGTTTAGTGTTCATTTCACGAGGAAAAAATTCCACGAAACATTGTTTGATCGTGAAAAATTTAGCGGTATTGCCAGCTTTTCTTGTTGTGATTTCCAACACTGAAATCGGAACATGTGATGTTTTTACGTCATAGTATGTTCTATAATACATTTGTAGAATTGCTAAGTTGCGTCTTTCTTTATTACTATTTCATTTTCAAGTTTAAGAAAAATTATTATTATCATAACATACTCGTATTACGACGTAAAAATGTACAGTATTACGATTTCAGTATTGGAAATCAACAAAACAGAGGTTGGGGTTGCCACATAGGAAAATTCTTCTCGTGAAATAACATAGCATATTCTAGTGGAAAAATTTGGCTTCAAATATACAGAGTTTCATTGTGAAAGGTCAGCATAGTGGCAGCCTTTGGCAGCTGATTTTTTTTTTTTTGTGTTACATCCCGGTGAATTTCAAAACACCAGAAAGCACTAATGCAAAGTTCTTAATAATTTTCATAAGAAAATACTGTGACAAAGGTTCGTTTCTTATGATTTTTATTAGCAAGATTATTTAGGTATAGTTCCAGTCTATATTCTGCTTACAAAAGTGAATAGATGTGGACCAAATTTTACGTCTAATCTTACTATGACATAGTAGACAAATATCTCTGAAATGAAATAACATTTTAGCATAGCCATTTCATACTAATTGTTGTACGTACAAATCATTTCCTTTTGAATATGGGCGGAAATATGTGAACGGGCAATTATTTTGATATATTTGGTCGAAAACTATGCTAAAACGTTGAATATTTTCACCGGTTTTTGGCATTATTTGGCCATATAATAAATTGATACGAATCTAGAGACGAAATTTTTTTATGATAGTACATTTTGTTGAAAACCAGTAGTGAGATTTCAGTCAGATGAATTGACTTCTTATTATGTCTTCACACAGCGGCCTATTGAGTTGAGCCAAAATGTTCAGACTGGCAGAAGAAAAGTTATAAATCGCTGTGTTTTTATCGAAAAATGCTCTGAATTAACGCACATTAAAAATTATAGATTACTAAAATCTTTCGCTTAGAAATTATAAAGGAGTTATTGATATTTTTGATGAAAGCAAAAGAAAAACAAGTAAATTACTGTCGTTCGCAAAATAGGGATTGCAAAGGGAAAGTAATATTTCGATCAACTTGTGTGGGAGTTATTAGAAGGGGCCTCAGATAAAGCCGTCAATAATCTTTCATAACTGGATTTATGAAGCGCATGATATGTGTTAAATTCGACTACATTCAGTGATGTGTATTAAAAGATATGAAGCTAAGAATATATGGCTCTAGTGCTTCCAATGCGAAGCACTAGAACGTCAATTTTTTTCTCAAGTTCCAAATCAGTACTATGGCCGAAGATGTGGTTTGCTGTAGCCTACTAAAATTCGCTTTCCAGAAAATCGTTAATTTTCTATGGAATATATTAAAAACGGCTTGATTATGACATTCATTTTCATTTCCCAACGCTAACGTGTATTAAATTTGACAAAATTTAGTGATTAAACGTGTTACCGTATAAAAGATATAAACCTAAGAGTATATGAGTTAAATTGGTCATTTATATGACTGATACCTGAAAGGGTGTGATTAATTCCAAATTTTTTAGTTTTGTCGATCAATGTAAGAAAATGCAGTGAATAAAGATGTTGGACACTGCAGTCTGCGGTTTAGAAGTTACGGGGAAAAAACTGAATTTAGGAAAACCAGTCAATTGGTATGGGAGGCGTCAGGAGCAGTGAGCCTATATAGTCCATTTACAATTCTCGCTCATGATCTGACAAAATACTAGGCTGTGCCAAGTTTTGAGCAGTTTCATGAAGTTTTAAGACCGCCAGACAAACTGATATCGCTTAATCGACTTAGAAAGTCATGATATACGTGGCTCCAAAAGACGTTTGACACATAGTTTGGTTTTGGGTGAATCTATATGAATACATATCACTAATATATACGAGTATATAAATCATTTTTAATAATTATTTCTTGATCCTAACCAAAAAAAAAAAATTTTTTTTTTTAGATTTTTACTACAAAATATTAATTATAACAATTATTTTTGATTTTCAAATATAAAAATTATTTTTAAATTATTATTTATAAGTTTTAAAACAAAAATATATAAATATGTTGATCTCAATCTTGATTTTTATTTCTGATTCTTAATATAAAGGTCAATCATAATTTTTATTTTTGACAGACAAGCTGATATCGCTTAATCGATTTAAACAGTCATGATGTACATGGCGTCAAAAAACACTTGACACATGGTTTGCCTTCGGGTGAATCTATATGAATATATATCACTAATATATACGAGTATATAAATCATTTTTAATAATTATTTCTGGATGTTAATAAAAAAAAAAAAAATTTCCATTTTTACTACAAAAATTAATTATAACAATTATTTTTGGCTTTTATAAAATAGTAATTATTTTTAAATTATTATTTATAATTTGTAAAACAAAAAAAATATATGAACATGTTTATTTCAATCTCGATTTTTATTCCTGATTCTTAATATAAAGATCAACATTAATTTTTAATTTTTGATTTTTAAAAATAAAAATCATTTTTAAATCATTATTTTTAATTTTTAAAATGCAAAAATCATTTTTTTTTTGATTTTTGAAAATAAAAGTCATTTTAAATTATTTTTAATTTTTAAAACGCAAGAATAAAAATTGTGATTGATCTTTATATTTTTTTTTATTTTTAATTTTTAAACCGCAAAAATCATAATTTTTATTTTTGATTGTTAACAATGAAAAACATTTTTAAATTATTATTTCTAAATTTTAAAATGCACAAATCATAATTTTTACTTTTGATTTTTAAAAATAAAAATCATTTTTAAGTTATTATTTTTAAATTTTAAAACGCAAAAATAAAAATTATGATTGATCTTTATACTAAAAATCAGAAAAAATTAAGATTGAAATCAACAACATGTGTATGTACGACATTTCAAACTCTGTGATTTTTTTGGTTAAAAATCCATCTATTTAATAACCGTTGTTTGTGACGCCTGATATAAACATTCGTATTCTGTGGATTCTTTTTTGGTACTTATTGCTTTAGTGATTTCTAAATATTGACGCAATCCGGTTGGGACATAGAGATTATGTAAAATTCAAGCTTATAAACAAAAGGAAATATTTTTATTCAATTTTGACTTGCAATATTAATAGAGAATTGCATATGCTTTCAAATAATGAAAACGGATGATTGCAGTGATATTTTGATTCCTTTCATCAAAAAAGGAATTAACAAAATCGATGGAGAATGTGGGAGCCCATGTTGACTTATCTTAATAATCACTTTTTTCAACCACTGTGCGCTGTCTATCTTTCCCTTGACTGCTTCTTTGCACACACACCTTTGTAATGAAATTTCCCAAAGGATTGTGTGTCTTTAAATGGCATTGGAATTAACCTTTGTGGAAACCAGCGACAAAAGATAATAGAAATACAACAATATGCAATTGTTGACATAACAGATGACAGACGACAAGAAAACCAACACTCTTTTCATACATTGCAAAAGCCGCCCTCCTTCCCCTAACGCCCCTTGCCCGGAGTGACCATCCCGACATCTAGCGGCCAGAAGTGAATTCAAACAGACATATTCATATCGTATTCGCCGTATTTGTCATTAAAAACCATAACCTTGTTAAGAAAATAAATAGTGAATGAAATGTGAATTGTATAAAAGTGGTTAACCGCAATACACAGACTGCAATACAGACAACCCGCCCGACAGCCACCCAGTCAGTAGTTACAACAAGTAACTCCCGCCTCCCCGCCTGTGCACTGGAATCTCAGGCGATATCGCAATAAGTTCGGTGGGGTTATTGTTGTTGAATGCGACGACAAACACAGAGAGCGCCAACAGCGAACAACATGCATGACCTTAGAAACTCTGGTACACGTATGCATGTTTCTTTTTCCCTTGGCTACCCAGGGCTTCCGCCCAAGGGGTAGCGCCAGTATAATGTGCTACGCAATAATGTCGCTTCGCTTATAACGGATTGTTTGGGGTGTGTTGCTGGGGCAACCACTTACCTATGGCGGATGTTTGGTTCTCTGGCGCACACTTGTTGTCGTAGCTCAGTTGTTTTTCGGGTTCCAATTGGGGAAACACTTTGCTTTTGAAAGCATTGACAAACGCTTCAAGTATTTCGGGATTGTTCTGAAACAAAAACGAAAAGAAAAAAAAAAACAATTTTAAATAAATCAAGAAAACGGAAAACGTTATTTGTTGAAAACTTTCTAACTGAAATATTGAAATTATTATTTTTGAAACGAACGTTGAAGTTAGCAAAAAATTCTCCTTTTTAGTTTTGCATTGTGGAAGGAGATAAATTGAGTGAGTGACAGGATCCCGAAAAAGAAAAAAATCAGAAGATAAATATAAAGAGAGCAAGAATAAAATAAAACAAGGATAACTGATTTCAAGAAGCAGAAAGGCAGCCGTCATCTTTAAACGCTGAAACTTAATTGAATAAGCAAACATCGAAAACAAAAAGAAAATGGTGAGCAGAAAAAGATCAAATATTATTATAGAATAAATACTATTTAAGAATAATACAGCAGTTCTCTGAATATGTGATAATTATCTGCTAAAGGAAAACGATTATTTTGTCGCATGTGTTATAAGGCAAAATTCTTAGAGAATTCTCTTATATTTTTGAAAATGCACTTCGATCTATAATACATTTGCTAAAAGATATTGTTTGTGCAGAAACTATATTTTGAAAGAAATGGTTATTGGCGACTATATGGTGGCACTAACATGTTTTCGTAACAAAACTATTTGACACAAAAAATTTAATGAAAAAAACGAAAATATACTATATTCAATGCCGGGTCTCTTTGGTTTCAAATAGACCACTAAAGAAAAAATCAAAATCCCAAAGTGGTAATATTAGAAATTATTATTTTTTTTTTAATTTGTTCTATGAGGTCATATTTATTAAAAAAGGCCCACCTTTTATCCACCAAGGTTATCCAATTGTACACAAGATGAAAAAAGGAATTACGTAAAGATTTAGTTTTTTGCATGCCTGAGGACTCCAATAAGTGATTTAACTATGATTACAGCCGAAAAATGGTTGTCCAAATAATAGTAAATGGTGCCAGTATTATGAACATTTTTTAATTTTTCGCATCGATAGTAGGTCACAATACGTTTGCAGATTTGAAAATTTAATTTTTCAAACTAGTTAATTTCATTATATATAAAAAATATTGTCTTCACACATAATTTTCATCCAATAAATTGTTTCACAGACCTTTAATATGAAAAAAGGTAAACAGATGGGCATCACTCAACCGACTTAAAATGCTATGAGACACATTCAGTATTGCCAGAATTTGGTAATGAAGAAAAACGAAAAAAAAAAATTGAGGAAAAAGACCGTTTTTTAAATTGATATAGTTTTAACAGAGGTACATAAATTCTTTTGTCATAAAAGTAACTATAATTATATTCTGATTCGTTTCAAATAATAAAATCTGTGCTTATACAGAATATTTTCTACCTATAAGAACAAATAATAATTTTGTATTGCATGGAAAATTCGTCATTGAATTGAATATTCTTAACTAAATAGAATTTGACTAATTTTTAAAAAAATCTGCAGTAAATGGTGATTTCAAAACCATATTCAATAGACCAGTCCACGTTTGGCTCGGTGAGTTGAAATATTTTCGGCATTCTTTTTACACAACAGTATGATACTTAAGTGGTTTTACTGACGGCAATAAAGATAATGTTAAAATTTTTCCAAATTTGTTGGGCTTTTTTACGATTCTATCATAAACATTAACATTAGATGAATTTCCTTCGATGCTTAGCACACCTTCAGGCAGTAAAAAGAAACAATTTACTTAGCACATCAAATAAAAGTTTCAAATAAGAAATTTGTATTTTATCAAACCTTATATGTAATTCGATTATGCATGGATTAAAATTGTTTTTAGGATTAGAATTTATTAAAATTCTAACTCAACTTGAATTCAAAATAAGAATTCTCCTCAAAATATCGATCAACAAGGCCAAGATATTGTGTGAAGTTGATTTTCTATCTAATGTATTACACATATTTCATTAAATGAGCGTATCAAATTTTTATTAATTTTTACACAAAAATCCGAATATTTAATTAAGTTTTCTGTAGAAATTAGGTTCCAGTACTTACATATATTTTAAGGTACTAGAATCAATGTTTTTAATACATTTTTTATTAATTTTCCTACACAAAAGTTTTAATGTTTAAAGTTTCTGTTTGAATATTTGAATTTTCTATTTCGTAAAAGTTACTCTAAGCTATTTCACAACAAAATAAAAGCGTTTTGAGCTATCTCCGAACACAATGATTCGAAAACTGGGGTTCTGAATTTTTTCAATTTTTTCAACACCGCAAGATATCGTTTCTCTTCAGGCTGAATGCTACTGCAGTAATTTTTTGTAGAATTATTTTAGACTTTCTTTACTGAGATAAATTTTAATGACACTTAGCGAAAAAAAAAAAAACAAAAAAAAAAAAAACAAAAAGTTTATGAAAAAAGTCAGAAAAATGTGAAAGTTATGTACGATTTTTGTCCGCTAAATATTTTGAAATGAGCTAAATCTAGCGGGGGAAAAAACTAAATTTACTGTACTGGGCACAATTGGTCGAAAGCTTCCTTCTGTTTGCTATATTTTTGCCATATCAAATACGTTCATATCTTCAAGTGAAGATTTAAAATAAAAATGTAAATTGCATAAAGTTCGACCGGTTAGTAGTTTGAGTGTGCCGACGAGCACTTCGAGCAGCTAAATGATCGACAAGTCTAGCAGAAAGTTTAAAGGCAGATTGCGTGTTAGGTAACTAAGGATGAGAAGATTTCCCAAATCTTGTTCATGAGACGCAAAAGAATTTGATTTTTTTTTAGTGCGCTATTACAGACCTTTTTCGAAAAAACCTGGATACCTTTAAAGTTTTCCACCACTTGCCACTAGTAAAATTTTCTACATGAAAACTTGTATTTGTATATTTTCCTATACGGTTTGTCTTTTCCGTGAAATTTCCTAAAGGAACAATGCGCCCAATATTTCTATAAATAAGAACAATTTCTTCCACTAAATTTTGTATAATAAAATAATTTTGTGTATGATGAATCACCAGTTCTCAATATATATTATATTCAGATATATACGCATTTATTCTAAAGCTACTCGTTTATGCGCCACGACAAATAGTAGTTATGTTTTGTTATTTTAATATTTATGTGATAAATTATTATTTCCTGTTCACGTCCATGCATCAGCCCTATCTTTTTGTGTGATGGTCGGTCAGAATGTCTGATAATGTCTGGTTTTTGTCATTTATGGTTTCAAAATTATAACGAAAAATATCAGGTTATCATTGTAGCATCTTGGAAACGGTTTTATGGTGTTATGTTTTCGACAGCAGATATGTGTGTTTAACAACTTTTCAAAAAATTATTGCGCTCAAAAGCGATTTGAAGATAACGTGGGCGTATGAATGTTGACTACGTTGATATTACTAATACGTCACTTAATAGGGAGGAAGTATAGAAAAGAGATAACAGTGCGCTCCTAAATTTGTTGCAATATGAAAGTGACTCACGAACACATTTTCTAAAATTGGTTTTCACATTCACTGTAAACGATTGTTATTCAATCAGCACTAGAGTGCGCTGAAACCTCTTTATGCTGTCTTTACCCTTGCTGGACTGTATCTGCCCAGATGTTGATTTGTGAGTTTTTTTAGGTACTACATATTTATCAATTAACTTGAAATCTAACATTAATGGTTCATTACTAAGCTGTTATCAAACGTTAATTCAATTGAAAATGGCAACATTAATTTCACATAAATTTAAACAATATTAAAAGTCTTTTTATAAACGGCATATAGAATCACAAACCAGTTGCCTCTTTTGGATTTCGAAGATTATCAAGAAGTAATTTTCGTTTATACTTTCATAAACGGTAGTAATAAAGAGATCAATAAATCAATAAAGAGAAACTAAATTTACAATACTGGACAAAATTGGTCGAAAGCTTCCTTCTGTTTGCTATATTTTTGCCATGTCAAATACGTTCATACCTTCGAGTGAAGATTTAAAATAAAAATGTAAATTGCACAAAGCTCGACCGGTTAGTAGTTTGAGTGTGCCGACGAGCACTTCGAGCAGTTGAATGATCGACAAGTCTAGTAAAAAGTTTAAAGGCAGATTGCGTGTTAGGTAACTGAGGATGAGAAGATTTCCCAAATCTTGTTCATGAGACGCAAAAGAATTTGATTTTTTTAGTGCGCTATTACAGACCTTTTTCGAAAAAATCTGAATACCTTTAAAGTTTTCCACCACCTGGCACTAGTAAAATTTTCTACATGAAAACTTGTATTTGTATATTTTCCTATACGGTTTGTATTTTTCGTGGAATTTCCTAAAGGAACAATGTGCCCAATTTTTCTATAAATAAGAACAATTTCTTCCACCAAATTTTGTATAATAAAATAATTTTGTGTATGATGAATCACCAGTTCTCAATATATATTATACTCAGATATATACGCATTTATTCTAAAGCTACTCGTTTATGCGCTACCGCAAATAGTAGTTATGTTTTGTTATTTTAATATTTATGTGATAAATTATTATTTCCTGTTCACGTCCATGTATCAGCCCTATCTTTTTGAGCGATGGACGGTCAGAATGTCTGATAATGTCTGGTTTTTGACATTTATGGTTTCAAAATTATAACGAAAAATATCAGGTTATCATTGTTACATCTTGGAAACGGTTTTATTGTGCTATGTTTTCGACAGCAGATATGTGTGTTTAACAACTTTTCAAAATTTTTTTTTTTGCGCTCGAAAGCGATTTGAAGATAACGTGGGCGTATGAATGTTGACTACGCTGATATTACTAATACGTCACTTAATAGAGAGGAAGTATAGAAAAGAGATAACAGTGCGCTCCTGAATTTGTTGCAATATGAAAGTGACTCACGAACACATTTTCTAAAAGTGGTTTTCACATTCACTGTAATCGATTCTTATTCAATCAGCACTAGAGTGCGCTGAAACCTCTTTATGCTGTCTTTACCCTTGCTGGACTGTATCTGCACAGATGTTGATTTGTGATTTTTTTTTGGTACTATATATTTATCAATTAATTTGAAATCTAACATTAATGGCTCATTACTCAGCTGTTATCAAAGGCCAATTCAATTGAAAACGGCAACATTAATTTCACATAAATTTAAACAATACTAAGAGTATTTTCATAAACGGCATATAAAATCACAAACCAGTTGCCTCTTTTGGATTTCGAAGATTATCAAGAAGTAATTTTCCTTTATACTGTCGAACATGGTAGAGATGAAGAGATCGATAAATTACAATTATTAATTTATAAAGTTTATAACGAAATCTTTTGGTTAAATTTATTCAAATTATTAATTGAAGTTATAATGTAAAGTTATAAATTTAAAGTCTTTCTACAAGATCTTCAAGCCTCCAATAAATTAGAGTAAGAAGAACGATGAAAGACTTAATTTATTTATTGCTCTATAAGAGATAGAGTTTTCGATTCTTTTGCTTATAAGAAATGTCGAAGCTTTGCAAAAGGACAAAACATAACTTTTTAAGTAGTTTTCTTATAGAAAACGGTTTTGCTTGGAAAATTAAATAAGAGGGAAAGTTATTTAACATACGCAGAATTTTGTGTAGCGTAATTTCTCTCGAAACTACATTTGAAAAATGTTTTCACTGAAAAATTGTCTAATGAAAAATTGTATTAATTAAATAATTCATTAAAAAAAATTCTTGGAGAAGAATTCAAGAAATTGTAAACTTTCCGTACAAAAAAGTAAGAAATATGCATACAAAATTCTTCATAAAAATGGATGCATGCTCCTAAAATAACTCTCAAAGACATTTTATAAGACTATTTTGTTATAGAAGTAAAAAATATGCGTAAAAAATTCTTTACAAGAAATTTCCTATGGCATGCATCCGCAAGTAAATCTCAAAGACATTTTATAAGACAATTTTCTTATAGAAATTTTTGCAGAGAAATATTTCTGCAAACAAAAATATTCCATAAAAAATGTTTTCACATACGAAAATTTGTTAACTTATAAAAAATTGCTTAAGAATTTCTCATACAGAAAAATTCAGGCAAAAGATTTTCCACAGAAAAAAATTTGCATATACCTTCATTACACAAAATAAACTAAAAATGTTTCGAAAATTTCACAGAACCGTTTTCGCTTCGAATTTTTTCTTTAGAAAACTTAAGACTTTTTCTTTTTAGAAAATTTCCTAAGGAACAACTTATTCATTTTTTATATGCTTTTTTTTGGGACATTCTCTAAGAAATATTTTACTTGGGAGAAATTTTCCGAAAAACACTTTCTTTTAGAAATTTTTAGGGAACATTTTCGTGCAGAAAATTCTTGATGGCAGTTTTCTTATAGAAAACTTCTTAAGACACATTTCCTTATAAGAAACATCTTAAGGAACCTTTTCTTATAGGAAACTTCTTGAGGGATATTTTTTTATAGAAATGTTCTTAAGGAACATTTTCTTATAGAAAGGTTCTTAAATAACATTCTCTTATATAAACGTTCTTAAGAAATATATTCTTATAGAAATGTTCTTAAGGAACATTTCCTTATAGAAATGTTCTTAAGGAACATTTATATAAACATTATATAAACGTTCTTAAGAAATATATTCTTATAGAAATGTTCTTAAGGAACATTTCCTTATAGAAATGTTCTTAAGGAACATTTTCTTATATAAATGTTCTTAAGGAACATTTTCTTACAGAAATGTTCTTAAGGAACATTTTCTTATAGAAATGTCCTTAAGAAACATTTTCATTCACATTTTTTATAGAAATGTTCCTAAGGAACATTTTTTTACAGAAATGTCCTTAAGGAGCAGTTTCTTATAGAAATGTTTTTGAGGAACATTTTTTTTATAGAAATATTCTTAAGGAACATTTTCTTGTAGAAATGTTCTTAAGGAAATGTTTTTACAGAAATGTTCTTAAGAAACATTTTCTTATAAAAAGTTCTTAAGGAGCGTTTTCTTATAGAAACATTTTTAAGGAACATTCTCTTATAGCAAAGTTCTTAAGAAACATTTTCTTATTGAAAGAAGGAAATTTTGTAAGAAAGTTTCTTTGCTGGAAATTTCCCAAGGGAATCTTCTTGCAGGAAATTTTTCAAAGGGCATTCGCTTTTAGAAAATTTTCTATAGTGGTTTGCTTTTTGAAAACATTCTGAACAAATTTGTATCCAGAACAATTCCTTATGAAGCTTGCATACGAGCACAACGAATATTCGCAAGAATGTTGCTTCTAGAAAAATCCTACACGTTGTTTTCTTCTAGAAATTTCCATACGAACATTTACTTCAGAAAAATTCCTCGGGAATATTTCTTCAAAAAGCTTCCTTCTAGAAGAGTTTCTAAAAGTTTTTAAGGAAGTTATCTTTTAGAAACTTTTTGTAAAGATCATCTTATAGAATATTTCCAGAGGAAGGAAAACATTTCTGTAGGAAAGACCCTTTTAAGTTTTCTTGTAGAGAAGTCCCTAAAGAAATTTTGGTTTCGGTTTTTAAGTTTTCTAAAAAAAGTTGTACAGGGTGGCGCACCAATTACAATATAATAAAAAAAAATTCATATAACTTTTTGTATTCAATGTATTTCATCAATTTTTGTTTTTGTATAGAAAACTCAATCTTATTTGATATAACTAATTGGTTTTGATCAGAAAATTATTCATTGAGGGATCGTCTCAATTATTGTTTTAATAGACTGCTGCAATTCAGTCAGATTCCTTGGTTTCGTTTTGTACAGTTCTTGCTTGACATAACCCCATAAAAAGTCTTGGTGCAGTCAGTTCAAGTGACCTTGGGCACCAGCGGATAGTGGAGTTTTCGTTGAAGCTCCGCCCACAAGTGGTCCATGTGTCCATCTTGCTGGAAGCATATACTGTTGAAACGGATATGTCTTCGGCGCAGTTCTGGGTAAAAAAAACTGCTTCAACATCTCTAAATAACGGTCTCCGTTGACAGTAGCACGATTCGTGTGCCACTCTGTAGAAAATATTGTAATGATTTTTTTTAAACATTTTCTTACAGAAAATGAAAATTTATAGTATGACAAAATACATGTTAGGTAATTTTAAATTTCTATAAAAATTATAGCATTTATTTTTTATAGAAAAATATAAATTGCGTTATAGCAATCTTTTTAAAGACATTTCTTTGTAAAATGCTCTTAGATGAAATTTACTTTTGTGGAAGTGACCAATAACATAATTTTATATAATTTTCTGTGAACTAACTTGTCTATAAATCTTCCTATGGTGAGATTACGATATTTTCTATGGAAAATTTTCTTTAAGACATTTCTTATGATAAATTTCCTTTGTGAAACGTTCGGTGGGAAGATTTTGTTATAAAATTTCAGATAGAAATAATTTTTTACGAAGCTTTGTGGAAATATTGCTTCATAAGATTACCCATGAGAAATTTGTTTCTATTTGTGAGGTTTTTTTTTCTAAAACTTTATATGTTAAGACTTCTTAACTAAATTTAAACTAAATATTACCTTACGAAATGCCACATGGAAATATTTCTTTATGGACTTGTATGCTTGCGTTCTCTTAGATTAGGTTTTAAAATCATTTCAGCTACGCTTCTGTGGGTGGGAATCACAATAAACACGAGGCTAGTTATTGCCTTCATTTTGCGATAATTGTCTAAACAATCAAATAAAATAATCAAGAGATTTCTATTGAATCTAAGCAATGTTTATGCAAATATCGAAATAGATTTTCTAAATACTTTGTATCTGGCATAAAGATGAAAAGTCAGACACTTAAATATCGAATATCATTTGCAGCGGTTCCGAATGGAAAGCACATATTTGTGCTGTCATAACAAGCGTGAGTTCTCAAATGAGTATTTTTTTCTTAAATTTAAATAAATTTGTGCTAATTATTTCGGCTTAATGAGTTGCATTTGTCTGAATTGATTATACAATATTAATATTGTTAGGATAAAACAAAATTATGAATTCAAATAACAAACAATTCAAATAACGAATTTGAACTGGTCTGTTCGTTATGGTCATGTGTGAATTTTGTGTGAATCGTACAAAATTTAAACGTACAAGTTTTAGTGAATATCGTGGCCACAGTGCAATAAATTTGTTTTAACCATTATTTTATTTTCTTTTTTTCTTTCTGCCGGTTTCCAATAAATGTTTTGTTTATTTAAACCGGTGCCCCGTTAACAGTGAGATAACAGCCCAAAGTGTCATTTTATAAGACATTAATTTTTTATACTAAACGCAATAACACCTGTTTATTGTGTAAATTTATTTAAAAGATTAGATAAAATGAACATAAATTACTAGCAAATTGGCGGAAGTAGGAGGGGCCTTACACACACTGAGATGACGTTATTAAGGGGATATTAAAGTGAATGCTAACTGATTGCTGAAATTTTGACAACAAGTAACCTGTAATTTTGGTAGGCAGAATCTTTCTATTGCTTTTCCAATGAGCCCTATGAAAATCTGCTAACTATGCTGAATACTAAGGAATTGTTGTAAAAACAAACTTAGACAAGAACTGCTAAAAAAGCTCCGATAAATATTGACATTTCGTTATTAAAAATATTCAAAAAAAGACTACAATTAAGTCGATTTCTTAAAAAAGTGTACGAGTAAAGATAATTCTTCGCAGTATCTGTACACTACATTTCATAAAAGCGTGTATTGCTTTTGATTAATGAATTAATGATAAATTTGTTGGAAAAACCTGAAAATTTTCTTTCTTCCAATTATAATTTGACCTGATCGCGACGAAAGTTCTGGTTAAACCGGACTCCAGCCGGACAATATTTTGCATATGGACCCATCATGGCTAACGGAAAATATCGACGCTATATGAACCAAGAGCTATATAGAGACATTGACGTGAATAAGTACATCAAAATACAGTGATTGCGTTGGCTGGGTCATGTTGTATGGATGGGCCGAAAAGTCTTTGATAATGAATTCGGCTAGCGAGAGGGAAAAGGCGGGTGACAGAACTTTATTGGAGGGACTAGATTTGAAATTACACATACAAGTTATTTCCACAAGCGCTCCGACCTTCTGACCTTCTTCTCCAATTCGTCGCAGCAAATTTTGACAGCATTTCAGGAACGGTTGTCCTCCCTAGGAAGTTTTAGTTTTAGTTGAATTTAGTATCATGCTGGATAGTTTTCGTTCGTTCGTTTCTGCCAACCGTATTTTGCGACAATTGACCACGTCAGTATTGGTACACAACAGCTAATATATATTTTTTTTTTTTGACACTGATACAATGATGTATCCTTCTATTTTACGGGCTATTTTTTCGCTTTAAAATTTTCAGAGCTGATTCGTCCATAACTCAGAATTCTATTCCGTATGACGGGACAAATTGTTGGATTTTTGTTCGTTCGGATTTGTCACTAAATCGCTAGCTAAATCAATATTAGTATATGTCTGCAAGCAATACGTTTCTCTCTTAATTTCTAGCCTGACATCATTAACTTTATTGGCGTTATTGTTGTGGACAAAATTATCCAAGGTAAACTTATAATTATCAAGATTCACGCATAGTTCCAATAGCTCACTTTTCCGCAGTTTATCTCAATGTTTGAGTAGGCTGCAGTAATATCTCGAATTTTTCGGCAAATGTTGTTATTTATACTAGAGATGTCACGATAAGTTGTTGCCCTGTCCTAAGCCCTCGTTCTGCTTAAAATGGCTCAGTACAATTTCCGACAAAAAAAATGGTATTTGGCGATCTCTAGTTCTGGATTCTTTGCCAATACTTGCCGTAATGTGAATATCTGATCAGTTGTAGATTTACCAGGTCTAAGATTGTGCTGATGAGAACTAATCAGGTTAGATGGAATAGAGTTTAATCTTTCACACCTTACATAAATTTATATTCTGAATACAGAATATAAGCTGGTTAGATTCCCCCTATAAAGATAACGTTATCTCAATAGATCTGAATGCTCCTTTCAATTCTTAGCTTATATACTTCATTCGTTGCCGGGTTTGATAGTTTGATTTAGTTTACATTTACATCGATTTCTGCTATAGTGGACTTGTAGTGCAGATTCGTCTGCCTTTTTTTTAATTTCGAGCATTTCAGTTTATATTAGGCTATTGACATCTTCTGGACTTTCATCTTGAGATTACTCAAATCTTGTTTGTAAACAAATATTTTCAATAATAGATTGAGTATTTATTTCTATTATCGCCGTTGCATTTTTTCAGGGTGAAACGTCACTCTGACATGAGTCAGAGAAGCCGACATTGCACACAGCGTATTTCAGAAGATGATAAAACATTGAGTTTTGATCTGCTTTGAATGATTCCATTTTAACAAGTAGATTTCATACCAGCTCCAATAAATATTAAATTTATTCTAAATGTCAATTCACTTGAAAAGAAAAATGTCAAAATATTGTGACAGATCGGACACTTGAGGAACATAAAAACATCCACCAATATTGGAAACTGTCGTCGGATTTAAGAGAATTCCAATTTCTCAAGTAGGATGATTTCTTTTCAAACACTTCAAAGTACATCAAATAATTTGCTGGATATACATATATAAAGGGAATCCGCCTGAATCAGTATTACTGCCCAGTAGAACATCTTATTGCCTGCCGCCACCTCTAAAGTAGTTGTTATTTGCTTAAATTACTCATATACAGCTGCCTCATTCATTATTGGGAAAAAAAATTGCGCTCAAGAAAAAAAACAATTTTTTTTTTGTTGATAAATACTTATTTCAACACAAATTCGTATAAACAACAAAATAACCAATACTTGATTGTAGTTTTGCGATTCCATGCATGAATTCAACGCGAATGAATAAACAGGGAAAGCAATAGTTGGCAAACAAACAGAACGTTCTAATGTGCCGGCTACTCCGTTGTTGCTGTTGTGGTCGTTTATTTAGTTTGGAAATTTAGTTGAAAAGCGGGAATGAGAAAATTATATATAAAACTAGTACTTTTTTTGTACTAAAATTGTTGTCGAGTATTAAAAAAATAAATAAATAGATTTCAATATTGCGCAATTCAATTATGAAGTGGGTCTTTTTCATAATAGTTTGCAATTTTTTTTAGTAGATGGATAATAAGGGAATGTCCTAATATGTTATTCATAAACCAAACATTTCCCTATTTATTTAAGGTTTCAGATTAACAAAATTTTGAACAATATTCTTATATCAATCATTAGAATTTGATGCGTATTCAAATGAAGATGAAGATATTTTTCATTGGGAAAAGTACCGATGAAAACACTTTTCATATGAAAACTGATGATGAAGACATTTTTCTTTGAGGAGACTGTCGATGTGGATAATTTTCCATAGGGGAAGTGACGATGAAGATACTTTTCCATAGGGAAAGCGTTGATGAAGAATAGTTTTCCATTAGAAAATTGTCGATGAAGACACTTTTCCATAGGCAAAGTGTCAATGAATATACTTTTACATTGGGAAAGTGCCGATGAAGATACTTTTCCATAGGAAAAGTGCCGATGAAGATATTTTTCCTACTTTTCTACAGGAAAAGTATCGGTGAAGATACTTTTCTATAGGAAAAATATCGGTGAAGACACTTTTGTGTAAGAAGAGTATCGGTGAAGATACTTTTCTATAGGAAGATTATCGGTGAAAATACGTTTCTATAGGAAGAGTACCGGTGAAGATACTTTACTATAGGAAAAGTACCGATGAAGATACTTTACTATAGGAAAAGTATCGATGAAGATACTTTACTATAGGAAAAGTATCGGTGAAGACACTTTTCTATAGGAAAAGTAACGGTGAAGACACTTTTCTGTAGGAAAAGTATCGGTGAAGACACTTTTCTGTAGGAAAAGTATTGGTGAAGACACTTTTCTATAGGAATAGTATCGGAGAAGACACTTTTCTGTAGGAAAAGTATCGGTGAAGACACTTTTCTATAGGAAAAGTATCGGTGAAGATACTTTTTTATAGGAAAAGTATCGGTAAAGATACCCCTCTATAGGAAAAGTATCGGTAAACATACCTTTCTATATGAAAAGTATCGGTAAAGATACTTTTCTACAGGAAAAGTATCGGTGAAGATACTTTTCTACAGGAAAAGTATCGGTGAAGATACTTTTCTACACGAAAAGTATTGGTGAAGACACTTTTCAATAGGAAAAGTATCGGAGGGTAACTCACTTTTCTGTACAAAAAAGCTGTCATGTCATAAAAAGTGTCGATGAAGAACCTTTCCTGTAGAAAAAAGTGTCTGTGAAGGCATTTTTCCTTCCATAGGAAAAATGTCGGCGGAGGCATCTTTCTATAGGAAAAGTGTCGATAAAGACACCTTTCCATAGGAAGTGTCGATGAAGACACTTTTCTATAGGAAAATATTGTTGAATTTAGTATCGCATAGTAAAAATGGGGAAAAATGTTTATGAAAAATGACGATCAAGTGAGTTTTCCATATGAAAAATATTGAAAAAATAAATTTTAATGGAAATAACGTGACGCAGACTTTCTATGATTTGTCTTCTTCTTCTTTTTATGTGGCGACTGGAATAGACGGCCTTATCTATTATACGCCACCCGTAGAAAACAATTCCAAGCGCTTCTCCTCCAATTCGTCACACCAAGCTTCGATAGTATTTCAAAAACTAGGTCCTTTCAATGGAGTTTTGGTCGCCCTCTTCTGCGCCGTCCATTGAGTTCGTTGCCGGAGCATTTGTGTCCATCCGCACAACATGACCCAGCCAACGCAATCGCTGTATAGTGATGCGTTTGATCACGTCGATGTCTCTATATAGCTCATACAGCTCATTGTTCATGCGACGTCGATACTCTCCGTCAACGATGATTGGTCCATATATTTCCCTGAGTATTTTCCTCTCGAAAACTGCCAGTACTGATTCATCCGCTTGCGTAATAACTCAGGATTCTGCGCCATATAGACAGGTGGAAACAACATCTGGTACAGTCGGATTTTTGTTTGTCGATAGAGGGCTTTATCATTGAATCGCTTGCTTAGCCCGTAGTAACATCTGTTAGCAAGCAATACTCTCCTCTTTATCTCCATGCTGATATCATCCGTTTTGTTTACAGCGGAACCGAGGTAGATGAATTCTTCCACCACTTCAAAATTATAGCTGTCAACGTTCACACAGCGTCCCAAACGGGTAGACTCTTTGTTCGTTGAAACCAATAACTTTGTTTTGCCCTCGTTTACCACCAGACCCATTTTCGCTGTTTATTTCTCGACGCTTGAGACAGCTGCAGTAACATCTCTCAGTTTTTGCCCAATAATGTCTATTTCATCTGCATATGCGAGTAACATATGGCTTTTATTTAAGATGGTAACAGTCGTGTTAATTGCAGCTTTCCTCATAATCATCTCCAACAGTATGTTGAAGAGGTCGCACGACAGACTTTCGCTCTGTCTAAATCCTCGTTGATGATTGGGCTATTCGTAAAATATTGACAAGTACCGCTTTTTACATGAGCGTTTACGCAGGTACAACCATTAACCGTAACCACTTGCTTCACAATGAATAGTACCAAAATTGCACTGAATTAATTTTACCATCTCCGATTAACAACAAATATCCCGCAAATGTTAAAATGCATTTAACAGATTGTATTTGACTGTCTTACATATACTTATATATATTATTGTTGTTGTTATAAATTTCTATTCATTATTACCTTTAGTTTATTACATTTGGTTGTGGCGAGAAAAAAACGTAGACCAGAAAAGTGTTAAAATTTTTTATTAGTCAACCGCATAGATTTGAAGCTTTCCTACTAGTTTTGCCCAGGAAAGAGGTGCGGACAAATGTTAAACAAATAACAGTTCATTTTTTGGCTACAACAAATATATTTGGTTGTCTATGACTGTCATGATTTTATTTATTATTTATATTATTATAAATAAACTCTCCTTTCATATAGAGTGAACCGAAAATAGGGGAGAGATGGAGTACCACATACAGAGAGCAACAACTGGCCATCTGTCTGTCTGTTCGCCTGTCTGAGTATGGTCTTCTTATGATATTCAATTCTGAGATCATCGCCAGAGTTAGATATCTTTTTCGACTGTTTGTTTTTGTTTTGCTTCCTTTTTCTGCTGTTGCCATTTCTGATAATCTTATAAATTTTTTAAGAAGCATCAAAACTGCTGTTGTTACAGCTAATATTTCGAAGAAGCCGGGAAGTAGATCAGCAACAACAACAACAGCAAAATGAGCATAATTGGATAACATGAATTTTCAACCGGCGCAATCTAAATATATATCGTTTGTACTTTGTTGGTGTTGATTACTATTTTTAAAAGATAGAAAAAACGCTTATTGTTCGATGTGTTTGCATAAATAGCAGGTATTAATTGTTTAGAGCGTGAAAATACCAACAACGCTAACGCTCCCTTTTCATTGCATCGATTGATTACTAAAGGTGAAAACTGATTTTGTTTTTTTGTTTGTGAGACATATTCATCATCATCGTCAGTCATCACCATCACTATCATGTAAGCATGTTCTATGGTCTTGTGTGTGTGATGCGTGTGGAGATTTGTGCTCACTTTTTGTTACATACTCGTAACTGGGGTTAAAGGAATGAAACAACAACAGTGTCATGGCTGTGTCTGAAAGTGGCAGCAAACCCACAACGTTAACTAATCATAGTGTTTGTGTTGATTGCCAACGCCACCAATGTGGGCCAAAGTGTGACGTGAGAACTCCGTAATAGGTTAAGTGCAGTTGTCACAATTGAGATTATGAAGTTTTATTTGGCACAACAAAGCGTTCGACAACAATATTTTAATTATACAAAGAAAATTTAGGTTAATTTCGAACGTTTCATAATCTACCTTATGCGGCAACGTAAGTAGCAAAATAAATTGACATTAAAAATTAAAAATGTAATTTACATTTAACTAAATGGTGTTGATGAAGACACTTTCCCACAAATGTTAATGAAGATATTCTTCTACTGACAAAGTGCCGACGAAGACGCTTTTCTGTAGGGATTGTGTTGATAAAGGCACCATTCTGTAGGGATAGTGTTGATAAAGACACTTTCCCATAGAGAAAGTGCCGATAAAGAATCTTTTCTACAGGCGAGGAAGACATTTTTCTAAAGGAAAAGTGCCGATAAAGACAGCGTAGTTGAAGACACATTTCTATAGGGAATAGTTGATGAAAATACTTTTCTGTAGAGAAAGTGTTGACGAAGACACATTTCTACAAGAAAGGACGATAGTTCTCTATAAAGAAAGTGATGATAAAAATACTAATCTATATGTATACCTAGTCTTGCCATATGTCCTGTTACAAATATAAAACGCGATAAAAAAAAAACTAATATTCATATTGTATTCAAAATTATTTCATTTATTAGAAGACAATATTGGTTATTAAAACAAATTGTATTCACTCGAAATGGCCGCCTTTTGCTTTAACACAAGCTTTCAAACGGTGTGGCCATTGGGCTATAGCCGCACGTACGATTTCCATGAAGATCGAGGACGCTGCTCTGGTTAATGCTGTTTTAAGGCTTCCCAAATTTCTGTGGGGAGTCTTGCAAGCCATATTCTCCAATTCTGACCACAAAGCATAATCCAGTGGATTGAGATCTGGACTCCCTGATGGCCAATCTTCTGCTGCTATAAAGCCAGGAATATTGACTCTGAGCCACTCCTGTGTGGTTTTAGCTTTGTGCGCAGGAGCAGAGTCCTGTTGGAAGATCCATCTACGTCAATTGAAAAGGGTATTGGTCAAACTCTTCACAACACCCTTTAACACATCTTTTTGGTAAACCTTTTCACCAGTTTTTACGCCCTTTTCACAGAAATGGAGGGATGTGACACCACGGTGGGAGACCCACCACCAAACCATTACGGAAGAGGGATGATGGCCACGTTGAACCCTTGGAACAACTTTTTTTCGCTTCCTTAGATGAAGTGGCATAAATCTTGTCATTTTGTTTGATGAAAACTTCTTCCACGGTAAAAATTTTCTCATCCGTAAACAGAATGTTTTCAGGGCCATTGTCCGCGTGCCACTGCAAAAGTCGCTTGCATCTTTCCAGCCTAATTTTTTTTAGCTGAGGAGTTAGAAGATGCCCCGTGGACCGACGATAGGCTTTCATATGCAGATCATCCCGAATCAGTCTAGACATGGATCTGGTTGATATATCCAATTCCTTGGACATGATTTTCTGCTTTCTAAGGGGATTTTTCCGAATTCTTTCACTCACTGCCTTTACTACCGCACCCGTACGGACAACGCGCGGGCGACCACTTTTTGGCCTGTCTTCTACTCCAGACAATTCGCCGAAGCGAGCAATAGCACGATAAACGAACATTCTTGATATTCCGAGTGGTTTTAGCAACTCGAAAATTTGGCCAGCACTCTTTCCGCACTCATGCAACGCTATTACGCCGACTCGATTCTCTTTAACGCCCCACACCATGTTAATAGATTGCAAACTGAGATCAAACTGACTAGTATTCTTCACTAATCAGTGCATGTGTTCTGAAAAAAAAAGTTAACGGTTCTATTCCCGCAAGAAGTTTTGAACGGTAAGCGCTGGAAATTGTGTAACAGAACATATGGCAGGACTATGTATATAGCGCCAATAAAAGCACTTCTCTATAGAGAAGGTGCCGATAAAGACACTTTTTCCATGTGGAAACGCAGGTGAAGACTTTTCTATAGGAAGTGTCGATGAAGACACTTTTCTATAGGAAAAGTGTCGATGAAGAC
>JAHXMU010026316.1:1464178-1540683 GCA_019455685.1 Philornis downsi | reverse complement strand
GATGAAGACACTTTTCTATAGGAAAAGTGTCGATGAAGACACTTTTCCATAGGTAAAGTGTCGATGAAGACACTTTTCCATAGGTAAAGTGTCGATGAAGACACTTTTCTATAGGTAAAGTGTCGATGACGACGTTTTTATAGAAAAAGTGTTGATGAATACACTTTTCTATAGAAAAAGTGTCGATGAATACACTTTTCTATAGGAAGGTGGAGAAAGTGTTGATGAAGGCAGAGAAAGTTTCGGAAGGTTTTTTTACGAACGAGTTGAAGACGTGAACTCAAAAATATGTCCAAAACATGTCATCTTTAATACTAGATTAGTTCCTTCTAAAGCTCACGTAAGTCTCCTGCGAAGATGTTCAACAACTGAATTCTACAAAGCAAATAAACAGCAAACAATGTTTGTTAATTATTCGATTATTGTAAAATTTTTATCGTTATGGTCGATTGTGTTTAAGAATTCTATGCCATTTTTCTTCAAACGGACCCATTTATGGGCGCCAATATTTCATCACGAATTTCACATTTTCGGATTTTTTTTATTTAACGTCTCGTTCGGGAGGCAGTAGGCGATGCGATTTTTCAAAAGGGGGAGCGCTAGCGAGTCAGTGAATGAACGTGCAAGTGACCCCTGAGGAATATTAATTAATTTTGTGTTTTTCCTTATCGTTGGATGAAAAAAAGAATCAAAATACGAGTGACATCAGTAATGAAGTGACGTGATCACGTTCTTTATATCGCTTTCCCAAAAAAGTAAAATTAATTGTTGTGAATTTTAAGAAACCAACGAAAAACAACAACTCACACAAATAATGTGTATAAAACAAATTTAAGTTGTTTTGATTTTTTTAATGATTGAAAATTGCCAAAAATGGGCGGCGATGGTGGTAGGATGAATGACTCTACGTGGTGGGTGGCAGCAGGTGGTGGCGGTGAACATTGAATGATGTGCAACCGAACGACCAAGCGACCACCCATCATCACTACCAGCCAATGTCGAAGATGACATTTTCAGGTGCTAAAATTAATGTTTTTATGTCATCCTCTCATCAACATGTATATTTTCACAGATACGCGGGTGTTTTGTTTTCCAGTGTTATTTTATTGTTGAATTTTAAAAATAGCAAACAATAAATTGTTAGCAATAAATACATAAAGAAATTAACCTCGATGTTTTAATTGTTAAGCCAAAAGAGAAAACACCTCTTTACAAATAACAATTGTTCATGTCTTACTATGAAAAATTTCAAGTAGCAAAATTTGAGTAATCAATAGTAGTTTCCATTTACAGCTTACACATACTTAAGGCTAAACCGTATATTTGACCTTCGATTTGAATGACCCATTCCAGAGTAATAACTGGCATACGCATATGTTGTATTCACAGTGGCAACGACAATTTCGAACGTACACAAACACACACAGTTGGACTCCTGTTAATTTGGTTGTGGAAAAAATGAACGAACTAAAAATAGTTCGTAAAAATGACCGTTTGTGAGACATTTTTTGTTCTCTTCTTCGCCAATATATCATAAAGCTAAATCTGCCACGGATTTAAGATTCGGAAGTGACCTGTTTGCGCTGCGAATGTTTGCCATTGTGAATTCAGCTTTACATTAAGCTAAACTGAATACCTGCTATCCGGACCTCCGATTTGGATACAATTTAGACAATTATTACGATTATTTTTATACTTCGCCCAAAGAAATGCAGATATACTTGTGTCATTTTATAAGGCCAAATATGTAAGACCCAGAAGGAAGCGTTTAAATTATCAAGTATCTTTTGACCAAATGTGTTACACGACTTTTTAAGTCGATTGATCGATGTCCGCTTGATAGTTATTTCGTCAGATCGTAATTAGAGATTACAACGGGGCTATATCGGATCGCCCTTTTTGGCATATCCCACACAGAATATTCTGAAATTCGATTTTTTTCCTATAACCTCTAGTTCGTAAATGGCAGCAGCCTAAACTTTTATTCACTACATTGTTTTCCATTAGAGGGTAAAATTTTAAGAAAAATCGATCTGGCAACCATGTCCCTTTTGTTACTCCTGACACAATTGACCGATTTAATTCATGCATATATTCCTAACCTTTGTCCAGTTCCATTGAATTTACGCCATGCGTTTGATACATTTTGTTCTGAGCATGAAAATGGACAGCAGTACTGTGCTCATTCGCGTACTTCCCATAACAAATGACCGATTTAACCAATATATTCTTAGCTTCATATCTCTCAAGCAATTACGTGGAATTCGGACAGATTTGACACACATTAAGCTTTTCATAAACTTAATTTTGAAAATGAAAAATGAGATTCATTCAAATTTGTCAAGAATTATGGGTTTTATAAATTCTGAAAATTAAAATGAACCATATTGCCCTGCCGCTTCGGGTATCTCCAATAGAAATAATCGATTTAAGCTGTATATTCAAATCTTTTAATTCTTTTGCTACAGACGGCCTGCGAATGAGAATGGATAGTTTTGCAAGCACGCCCACCTACAAACGAATCTATTTTCCGAAACTCAATCTTTTCTCTGTAGTTTGTTTGTCCATTGTATTGAGCAAAAACGACCATGTAACTCCGCCCCTACTGGTACTTCCCATTCGATTGACCGATTTAGCCCATATATTGTTGTATTGTTGTATTGAATTCTTGGTAAATTTAATTCCGAGAATAAAAATGATCGTCATAGTCATACCTCTTCTATTAATTTCCATACAAACTGACATATTTGTTGAAATTTGTGGTTCTTTTCTTCGCACCTTCTCTCTTAGCATGCGTTATGATTGGCAACATCACTTATCACATTAGCCATTGCCCGAGCGCAGCTTTTCATAAACAAGCCGCATCCTGGTAGTAAAATATATAGACTCCTTTGAAAATCATTGAATCATTAATATTGATGAGGTATTTCGACCGTAAGACAACTGATATATGCAGAAGTAACCACATTTGAACTTCGTTTATACTTGTATAGCAATGAATAGATAGAAGTGCCTCCTCGTTCACTATTTTTGGATACACATATGAGGAGCAGAGCCCCTCAATAATTAACTTACGAAGTAAACGTTAAATAAATAGTTTGTTAAATAGTTTATGTAAAACTTTTATCGTGATCCCTCATTCATAGCTGGAAAAGTATTTACAAGACTTGTTGAAAACTTGACTACTCGAAGTGTTCATCATACACATCGATGCGACCGCTGCTCAAATAACGATATGCGACTATATGCTGGGTTGGACCTACGATCATACGAACGATAGTCGCGTGCACTAACCATCACGCCACGATCGGCATGTAGAAGTTTCTCTAGTTTCAACTTAGGCATCTGAAAATATATATTTAGTTACATCAAACATATCTCAATTGTCCAAAACCTATTCTGATTTGTTTATTTTTTATCCTGCCATATTTCATTTTGCGTTGTTTCGTAAATAGTGAGCTCAATAACGTCATATCTTAAACGGATTTAATGGAATTTGGGCAATTGGAAGTCAAATTCCAACACATCGATTATATAGCTCTTTTGAAATAAAAATATACTAAGAGTTAAAGGTTACTGATGGTTACTAGGAGGTCATCATTCCCTTGCATCCAATGAACGAGACATGGGAGAGCTTATTACATTCAGTGAGCTTAAATGCATTCTATTTTTAGTTACCAGACTTCTCGATTACTCGACTACTCGAAGTGGTCGCCAGACACTGCCGCTCAAATAATGACAGGTAGCTGCATGCGGGGTCGAACCTGCGATCATACGAACGATAGACGCGTGTAACTAACTATTGCGCCACTAGAATGTAGATCTAGCATCGTGGTAACCCGGTCTACAAAATCATCATGCAGTCATCGATGATGTCATGTCTATTTTTACCACTGAGATGCAGTTGCTGCCGCAGTTGGAAAAATCTGGATTTAAGATATTGTCTCGTAGTAAATGAGGGCAACAATGGACTTTTGACATTTCTAACGAAATTCTGAGAGTATTAAAAAACATTTTGTCTAGCTTTTATATTTTTAGATGTTACAAACATTGCACAGACCAGTCAAAATAACCGGTACGACTTTGGCATTTCTAGGTCTTCGAATTTGCTGTGTTATATTTTCGAAATCAAATTTCATCAAATTTAACATTTCTAAATAATCGACGAATTCGTTCATGTGAATTACACACATTTTTGATCAGCACATTATCATCGTCTATGGTAACACCCCATTTCTATTTTTCTCACAATACTTTTTTCTATTCTTCGTTCTGTTTGACTCGGAATTTATTTTGTCTTTATTTGAACACTCTTTAATTGCTAATTTTTCATTCATTATTATCTTTAGAAGTCAATGAGTAACGACAGTGCATTTTGTCCCATTCCTCGATTGTATTTACGTTTTGATAACCATCGATTACAGCTCTACATGTTCGCACATATATTATTTGCATACGTTTAAGATTCTTTCTTTTTTTTGCGCCACTGTTCTCTATAATGCAGAGATGGATGGGTGACATTGTTGCCCCGTTGGCCATTCATAGAAATGTTAATGGGCTAGACTCTTGGTACGTGCTATTCTGCGGAAGGAAATTAATTGTGTCAGTTGCCCATTTGAATGTCAATTGATCGATTGATCTTTTTGTTTTCGAAATACCTGAGAAAACGTAATGCCATTATCTACATATTGTATATGACATGTTTGTAAAGAATTTTAAAAACAAAGGAAGTAAAATACAAAGAAATTTTTGTTGGCATTAAGAACATTTTTCAAAGTATATTGATCTTATTCGTTAATGAGCACAGAAGAAATAGTGTTCATGGATAAGGGCAAAATATGTAGACCACGTTCATGAAAGTAGGAAAATAGGATCCGATTTAAGTTAAATATGCACCGTTTTGTTCGATAATTCATTATGTTTCTATCATGAAAATTCTCGTTTCTATTGGTACAAAATTGGAGTAGCCGATTTTCAAAATTTTCTTTTGGGACGAATTTTCAACAGCAAAATTAATCGACATAGACAGATAAGGTTTTAATCATTGGACACAGATTCGGACTATATGGCGAATGCATACGAACATTCCAACCAAGCAGCCTTTGGCGAGTCACAAACGATGGAATTCCTCTCCTATTGGCCAAAGCCAATGGCTTATACGCGATTGTTTTCCTCAGGCGATCCAATAGTCGACAGTACGCTCCCGAATTAAGGGTTTGGTCGTTGAGTAGGTGACTCCCTCCCAATCCCCCCAAATATACAGCAAACCCTTCATTTCTTCAATTCTGGATTCGACACCATTTGCGCCCGCTCATCCCGATTCGGCCATTGTCGTTTTCGCTTGACGTTGTCGCAAGTGACCCACTTTTTAACATTAACATACATTCGATTCAGAAATGCGATTTAACAGCGATTTACAGATGGAAATTCGGTCAATAAGAGCTTGTCGATTTTCATTGTTCTATTATTTTCGATAAATGGACACAGCATTGACATCTTTGACATTAAAATTACCGAAATGAAATCGGCGAAAACAAAATTACTCATGATTGGCTGTTACAGAATCCAGACCATTAGCGCTATTTACATTTTCAGTCGCCTATCTTGCGTTGTCGCCTTTATCGAAGGTAAACTCTGAAATATAGTATTTGCCGGTGTCCATCTTTGACGCGCTTACAAACAATACTGAGTCAAGCAATCGCAAAACTGTCTGGATAGTTTTTTTGAATATAAAATTTTATCTTTCTAGCGCCATCTAACGTAACCCGATCGCATTTATACAATGCGAGTTATGGATTGCTAAAGCTACCTATTGGAAAAATAAGAGGCGTTTTGCTATGTCTTATATATGTATATTAATTACATTAAATATGGTAAATGAAATTAGTGTCGTCCGCTATTTCTATATGTTATAATATCTAGAAATATTATATATACCACTGTATCCGAAAAAAAGTTTTTGGTTTTTGAAAAAAAAAGCTTTTTATTCGCTCAAATCTATTTCAATTATTTCAAAGCATAAGTAAAGGGTGTCCCAACAAGAACGCAAGATTTAAATGACTGATGCAGCAATTGAATTGTTTCTCTGGCTGTATGACATGTGGCGCCGTCTTGTTGAAACCACATGCCCTCCGCATTCATTTCTTCAATTCTAGGCACAAAAAGCTGGTTATCATTTCACGATACCGAACACCTTTGACTGTTTGCGCTTGACATGCCTCATTTTCATAAAAAAAGGTCCAATGATTCCTCCAACCCAAAATCCACACCACACAGTAACACGTTGAGGATGCATTTGCTTCTCGTGAATCACTTGAGGATTTTCCTCAACACAAATGGGACAATTCTGTCTATTGACGAAGCCATCAAGATGGAAATGGGCCTCGTCACTGAAGATGATTTTATCGGCAAAATCAGCATTTTCATGTTGTTTCTGCTATACCCAATTAACGAGCTCCCTTCGCTGTCCATGGGTCAGCTGGCTTCAGTTCCTGAGTTAATTGAACTTTGTATGCATGAAGATGCAAATCTTTCGTCAAAATTCGCTGCAGAGTGGATTTGGAGACACCAATTTGCTGAGCTCGGTGTCGAGTTGAGGTGGATGGAGTTTGAGCGACATCATCACGTACAGCTGCGACATTTTTGGTCGATCGACCTGGTTGAAGGCGCGTTGTTGTCTTTACATCACTAACAGACCCAGTTTTGGCAAATTTATCCATTAATCTCTTTACAGTTGACTCTTTTGCAGCATTATTGTGACCCCAAATTGATCGCAATTTGCGAACTGTAGCCGCAAAACTTTCACCATTTTGGTAAAACAATTTCACAATGAGAATGCGTTGTTCATTCGTGTAGCGCTCCATTTTCACTAACCTCGTACCTTCTACTAGCAAACAATAACAATTGTTCAAATGTCAAACAATGACACTTCGAATGGCGCCAAATTTAGAACTTGCGTTCTTGTTGGGACATCTTTTATGTCCTCTCTTGGAGAAAATAAATATACAAGTAAAATAAAAACATTTTTCAAGTTTTATCAAAAAGCAGGCTTTTTACTCGGAAAATGAAAAATACTTATTGGCGTGTTTTGTGGTACTCTCGACGTTGATATAAAACGCTTGGATAAAATTACTGGATACATTGTTTTAACGTTTATACGAGTATTGCGCATGTTGAGCGTTTAGATACCCCTTATTATTCATAGAGAAATTTCTGAAACCTGCGATGCTCTTCCTATATTTCTAAATAAGTTTTGACTGGCGCCATATATGGAAGAGCATTATCATGCAATAGAATAATTTTGTCGTATCCTGAGTGGTAATGAGAGCATTTTTCATTGATTGCTCGACACAGCCTCATTTCGTTCGGTACCGCCATAAAAAGAACCTGCGTTTTTCCACGAATATTCAGCTTGACTGTCAATGTTGAAGTATTGCCACGTAGTTTCTATGGCTTCCCTTTATTCGGACAGTCGTTTTTCATTTTCCGGTTCCATTTTTCAGCACCAGTGACAATACGCTACAAGAAAACCCTTTCGTTTATGTCTGGCAAACAGTATTTCATATGTACAAAATAAACGTTTAATAGTTCTTGCTTTCAGTTCATAGGTAAGCCAATTTCTTCCCTTTGAAATCACATTCCCAATGATTTTAAACAATGTAAAATTGTCACTCCTAATGTAATTGCAAATTTCTCCTTATATTAGGCACGAATCTGCCTTCAATAACGATTCCATTTTCACGTCGTCGTATGCTTTGGTGTTCCGCTACATTTCTTATCTTTGACGAAAAACTCACGGTTCTTAAACTTTTAAAATCACTAAAAACAATTTCCCCCATTTAAAGCAGCCGCGCGCCGTGTGATTCTACAAGCAATTGATGCGCCTTAGCTGTAGATTTTTCAAATGTAAGAAGTCAATTAAAAATTACAATTTTATAATGCTTATTCGCCTCAAAACTCGACATTTTCGCACTAACGGCTGGTACTATGCTATCTTTTCGCGGTGAAACACCAGATAATAGTATGTTTTTTCACCAGGAATATTTTCTTAAGTGGTAATGCGTACCTTTTTTTGTTGTTTTCAAATACTGTAGTCGGAATAATATACATTGTTACGTCACAATACGTTCGATAATACATTTGTGAACTTTAAAACGAAATAGTAATAAAAAAAAATGCAACTTAATAAATCCGCAAATATATTATCAAACTTATATTGGTTGTAAGAACATTAGTGGCTCCGATTTCAGTATTGGAAATCAAAACAAGAAAATCTGGCAATGTCGCTAAATATTTTCACGAGCAAACAATGTCTCGTAGAATCTTTTCCTGGGGAAAAGAACATAGAACCAGGTTAGAATCCCTAAAATTTCATTGCTATGGTGTTGCCAGATGTACAACATTAAAATATAACTTTTCACATGTGAGAATTTCAATCATCTTTCGTAAAAGGGCGGAGACTTATTTGTGCTTCCATTATATACGTAGGCATAACAATGTGAAACCATTTTTTATACGAACGTTTAGAAGGTGATCAGAACGGGGTTTCCTCCAACAAATGATTCTGAAAGCCTTAATATTCATTTACAAACCGTTCGTTATAAGACGATTTGATCAATATTTTAAAAATTCTACATATTCTACCAGATTCCATTTTTCAAATAACCTTTGATCGTTTGGATATGTTTCAGCGTGACATTAGTTTTTTTTTTCACAATTGATGCTGACTTTGTTGAGTGTAGCAATTAGCTACATCTACATCCATCTCTGGCCATTCGTAAATTACTGTATTGTAGAAATTCCACCAGTTTGATTTTATTTCCACGGTGATAACTTATCTACTATTACTACTATAGCGTAATTTGGACTATTTTTAGCTAACGTTTTTTCTGTTTGTTTGTTTGTTTGTGTTATTTAAATGATCAGTCTGTTCTAAGCGCCAATTAAGATCATAACGAGCGATAATTCATGTAGTATTTAATAGGAGATAAATCTGCTCAAAAAATCTTGAACAATTTGCAATTGACTTGATTATTTTGCATAATGAATCATCAAAAACTCTCAACATTTATAACATTCACATAATAGGGAATTAAATGACAAACAATAAAGCAAACATTGACACACCACTAAATAAATTTTGGGGTTGTTTTTTGGTGCCACTGCGAACTTTTCTAGGAAGTGAATTTAAGTCAGTAATAAAAATAGTTGAAGCGCAGAAATTGATTGGTGGGGGGAATATAAGAAAATTGTTCCTATTTCCAAACATGTGGAATTGTATTTGGAAGTGATATTTAGAGACAATTGCACTGGTATTTGCAGACATTCTACTGTTTAAATAATCAATACCCGGTACTCTATGCTACCCATGGAGTACCGGGTATTGATTATTTAAAAGGCCCGCTTTCAGTGGGATTAATAAAATTCTTTTTTGTCGCGAAGTTAACATAACTCTCCTCCATAGTGATGCCGAGTATGAGCATGATCTACCATTTAGTTTGTTTACAGCGTCCGATTTTGTTAGTTCATCTCAAGTGTGTTTTGAAATTGTAAAAGATGTCCAACAAAGAATTTTTCTCAAATTTTGTATTCCAAATGGAATCTCTAGTGTTGATTTCTGAAAATCCTACATAATACGAGCGATGAATCGACTATGTCAAAAACATGTACAGGGTGGCGCACGAATCGTGCTACAAACACAAAATGGGAACCAATGCGGACCATTATTTAAAGATATTGAAGGATTTTTTTACCCAGAACTGCGCCGAAGACGTATTCGTTTCAACAGCATTTGGTTCCAGCAAGATGGAGCAACTGAACACATAGACAGTCCGGTTGTGGCGAAGCTTCAAATTTATATCCAGAAACTCCACTTTCCACTGGCGCCAAGATCACATAACCTGGCTGCACCGGACTCTTTTATGGGGTTATGTCAAGCAAGAGGTGTACAAAACGAAATCAAGGAATTTGATTGAATTGAAACAATAATTGAGCCGATCCTGACTTCTTCAATCCTTCAGAAATACAGAAGTGCATTGATTAAATAAAAGTTATTTGAATTTCTTATTGCATCATAATTGGTGCGCCACCATGTACATGTAAGTGGCTCCTAATGCATTCAAAAGCGGTCATGAGGTGGTGGAAGACTCGCCTGTCCTGGTCAGCCATCAACGCTTATAACTGATATTAACATTGAATCATTTTGTACCATTTTAAACGAATGATTGGTTTTGCAACGTAATGGCCTAGTTCTGAAAGACCTGGAGAAGACATGGGTTTAGGACTTTGAAATGCAAACTAAGCTTTAGAATGACGCCTTCCAACTTAGTCAAAACCGCAAAAACTACGTCAATATCAATTAAAACCCAAGATAATGTTGACTGTTTTCATTATCGCAGTTTTATGCATTCAGGACTCTTGCCAGAAGATTAGACGATAAAAAAAGAATATTATTAGGACATTGTGTGCCGTTAGAAAGAGCAAATTTGTCAAAAAAAAGTCAGAAGTACGAACAGCTACTATATTTATCTGGTACGGTTCCGGCCAATTTTTTTCTATTTCCAAAACTTGAATTAGCACTTCGAAACACAACATTTTCAGTCGACAGCACATATATAAGAGAATTTGCAGCGAGAACTGAAGAATACATTTAAAAAATTTGTTGCTGGCGCAAGTGGGTTATTTCTGAAGGGACCTATCTTAAATAAATAATAAATGTTTTATGTTTTATAAACCAATTCCATGTACTTTTTTGGAGGGATTTAAAAAGAATTTGTACTCACATTCAAAACTAGTCCAAAAATTCATGTGAATCGAAGTTGGATAATTTTTCCATATTTCATACATTGTGGTTATAACAGGTGTAAATTGGTAATTTTTATTAATCCCAAATAACTCCTTAATTATATAACCAGCTTTACAATGCTACTTAGTAAATCATACTTGTATGCCACCTATAGTGCATTAATTGTATCATTTTTAGCAATCATTGTAAACAATAACAATTCACAGGAATAGCTTGGCCTACCTACATCCCAAATAACGACAACAAATTTATTCAATAACATCCGATCTCTTCCCTTTTCAGTCTGAATCCATTTGTCACAAATGTAATGAAGTTATTGCTCATCGCATCATCACTGCGCTGGGCAAAACTTGGCATCCCGAGCACTTTGCCTGCAAGGACTGTCAACAACCCATCGAAGAGGCCACATTTAACATACAGGATGGAGAGCCCGTTTGTTCGAAATGTTTCCTTAAAAATTATTCTGGTACCTGTAATGGCTGTAAACAACCCATCTTAGAGGTAAGTGTGAACATTATCCTTTATTTGTTAACGAGAATCGCAACACAACTCGTACAATCACAAATTCTCAAGAAATTATATCATATTCTAAACGCAAAAAAATTTCGTTTAATTTTCTAAATTAATTGCTTCTATTTAATCTCCACTCGAGAGATTTTATTTTAGTTTAATTGCATTTAATTAAGAAATTTTTAAAACAAAATTATCTTAATGGGGCACAGAAATAAAATGAAATGAGATGAGTTCATTGTGGCCATCTGAACGACTCGTGAGAGTCGTTAAATGAATGTCATCAACATTTGTAAGTTCAAGAGTTGTCATCATCAAAAGTAAATACTGGCATCATCATCACCATTTTAATTAAAGCACAAGTTATTGTTAAAATAATTTACAGAGGCAAAATTTTAAAATAATTAGGTAGGCGAGGGTAAGTTAGCTTCTCAAATTGAAAGAGAAAACGAGGATCAAAGCGATGGTTAAAAATTAAAATTAAAATAGCTAAGAGACAATCTAAATAACAAAAGAAAAACTTAATATATCTTTAAAAAAGGGGTAAAGCAGGTCATTTATCACAATAAATAAAAAAATAATCTATTAGAAAATTTCGGAATAGTTAGGGATTAAATATTTAAAAAGCAAATAATCAACAATTTAACATTAAGACGACGAGAGAACATATAAATAAAAAAACTGAATTTTTTTTCTTAAAAAAAGTTTGAAACGGTATATCAGGACCATGACAGAATGCTTTTCCCATCGAAAGTAGCATTTATTTTATATTTTGCTTCTTTAGAAAACGAAAAAATATTTCAGAATGAAACCAGTTCTGGTTTCCTAAATGAAATCGATATTTTAGTTTATTAAACATAAAGAAAACAGGTAAAAGTAGCTTTCGTGAATAAATAACTTTGTTTTGAATTTATTTTCTAAATTTTAACATTTATTTTAATAGAAATTACACGTTCTTATTATTACTAAGGAAACCGCTACAGTTTTACCTCAATGAAATAATTTTTGAAACGAAATGTGCGCACTTTACTTTTTTCTTCAAATTAAAATAAAAAGGAAAAATGCGTATGGAATTTTTCGAATGCCATGCAGTGGAAGTGTCTGGTATTCGAAGAAGGGGGCAAAATACTATTAGCACTAAAAGTTTTGGAAAACGAATCTCGGCGAACGTCTTTGCGAATACAAAAAAAGAAAACAACGATGATTAACTTGATATTGTTTACTCATCATAAAACAGCTGTTAGGAGTCAGGTAAACCAGGGACGTTTATGTTTTTGAGAATTAAGAAAATCGATTGAAATTTGAAGAAAGAAAAATGAAATCGATCGAAATTTTTATTATGGAAATATAATCATTTTGAACGAACTCTGTGATAGGCCTTTATATTTTGAAAATGAGCGTTCAATCGCTAAAATTACTTTATATCTATGTACCATGAGATATGAAGAGAAAAAAATATTCAAAATGCCCCCAATATTAGAGATTGCTAAAATACGGATATACTTGTATAACATGGAAACAAGGACGAAATAAATAATGGCCTCAACTAGTGCCTTTAACCAAGATTATAAATTTTTTGGCGATTCCTAAAATTATTATATTGTTAGATGTGATCAATCGGGAACATTACACTATGTTGGCAAGTCTGTGGGGAAGAAATGGCAAAATGAAAATCAAGTTTGTAAAAATTTTTGATAAGTCTCTTTCCAACCGGTAAGTTACAGTTAAAACTGTCACATGTGAAACATAATATTGCAAGATTGGACATCTGGCAACACCATAACCGATTTCGTAAGAGCAAGATATGTTTATTTTTTCATATGCAGAAACTTTTGATTTACTTCTTTAATTTGAAAAAATTTACAGCTGCTGCGCATCGATCGCTGGTAGAAGCATATGGCGGGACTGCTTTAAGTGGGAGAAGTTGTTGTAAATATTTTTTGAAAGATTAAAGAATGGTGGATTTGACGTTATAGGCAGAAACGTTGGAGAAAACTAACAATACCAAGATGCGAAATTGATGGCATTATTGAAGGAAGATTCGTGCCAAACGCAAGGAGAACTTGTAATTATGTTAAAACTGATTCAACAAGCCATTTTAGTTAGGAAATCGTAGTTAGGAAATCTTTGGGAATTATTTTGCACATTGCTCTCCTACTTCCCTCTGCTCATTACTCTTCACGATCAACGGCGTGTTGACTGCCCGTCATGCCGTCATTCAAAAGGAAGAATTTGATATTTATATGATCTGACGCATAGAAATGTTGAACGTTGATTTTGCACATGCAAAGCGGGTATATTTAGTGGGATAAAAGGATGTTGTATATTAAGAGAGCCTTAATAGGGAAGTAGTACTCAAAATGCCGTATTCACCAGACATTGCCCCTCCTCAGTATCACTTGTTTCGATCGATGGCACATAGTCAGTCTGAGCAGCGCTTCACATTATATGAAGATGCAAAAAAAAAGGTTGAAAATTAAAAAATAGGAGAAAGTGATAGCTAGCGATGAACATTTTGAATAACACATAATGTACCTTATTTTTACAATCAATGACCAATTTTTGAGGGGCATTCCCAATAAAATATTCAAAATATTTAAAATATTCAATTTGTTCAAAATATACAAAATGTTCATAATATTCAAATTACTCAAAACATTCAAAATATTCCAAATATTCAACATGGTAGAAATATTCCATGTATTGAAAATATTCCAAGTGCCAAGTGAATATTAAATATTCAAAATACACGGAAAATTAAAACAACATACAATTCCAAAATGTTCAGTATTTAAAATATTTTAAACATTTAATATTCGAAATGCTCGAAACTTTCAATATTCAAAATACCCAAAACATTGAAAAAAAAAAATCAAAAATACTCATTAATAAAATATTTAATACATTCATAATATTCGAAATGCTCCAAACTTTCAATATTCAAAATACCCAAAACATTGAAAAAAAAAAAGTTGAAATATTCATTAATAAAATATTTAATACATTCATAATATTCGAAATTTTCCAAATGTTCCAAATATTCAAAGAAATCAATATGTTTAACATTTTCCAAACATTCAATGTTCAAAATATTAATTGCTAAATGTATTTCAAATATTCAAAATATTAAAGACATTCAGTATTCAAAATATATAGTATTAAATATATTCCAAAATCTTAAAATATTCCAAACAACATTTAATATTAAAAATATTCCGAATATTTATAGTTTTCTAAATATTCAAACAACATTTAATATTTAAAATATTCAAAATTCAAAACTCAAAACTGTCCAAATACTCGAAATATTCCAAACACTCGATGTTCAAAATACTGGAAAATATTCAAAAATTCCAAATATACAAAATAGTCAAAATGTGCAATATATTTAAAATATGCAAAATACTCAAAGCAATATATTCGTTATTTAAAATATCCCAATATTCAAAATAGTTTAATTATTCATTATTCAAATTACTCAAAATATTGAAAAATATAGATTTTTTTAATGTTGAAAATATTTCAAATTCAAATAGTTCAAGATGTTTAAAATATTCCAAAATATTCTAAAGATTCCACATTCTTCTAAATATTCAAAATACTTAAAATATTCAAAATAGTCAATAGTATACTCAAGATACTCAAAGTATTCAAGGTGTTTCGAATCAAAAATATAATAAAAAAAAAATATTGAGTATTCAAAATAATCAAAATGCCTAAAATACTGAAAATGTTCAAAATACAAGGTGTCCGTCGGGAAGGTATACCACTTTGTTTTGCTGCCATTTTGGTAAACATTAGTCTCGACAGTTCAAATGAAGTAGAGACGTGGCAAATTTATTATGGAAAAATGTTCGATAAACCAACGTGTTTTAATCGTTAAAACATTTTATCAAAATCAATCAACCATTACTGTGACGATGAGAAAGTTACATCAAATTTTTGGGAGAAACAACGTGCCAACAAGACGCACTATTTATTTAAGATTCAGTTGACACAAGAGCTTCTTCCACAAGACCATATACGCCGTCGTGTATACGCCGATAGGATGTTATAGCTCGCCCATGATAACCCCGATTTTTATCAAAAAATCATGAGTAACGAGCCACATTTTGATTTGAATGGATAAGGGAATGAACAGAATAGTCGGTTCTGGGCAATGGAAACCCCTCAATCATCTTTGCATCCATTAAAAGTGATAGTTTGGTGTGCAGTTTGGTCAGGAGGAAATATTGGACCTTACTTCTTTGAAACTGAAAACGGCGTAACGGTAACTGTCAACGGGGAGCGATATCGTAATATGATTGAAAACTTTTTAACGCCACAACTGCATGCTTTGGGCTTAATTAACTTGTGGTATCAACAAGACGGTGCCACATCGCATACAGCCAGGATTACAATGGAATTACTGCGAGATCTCTTTCCACAACAAGTTATTTTAAGAAATGCTGATGTTGATTGACCTACACGGTCGCCTGATTTGACTGCTCTGGACTTCTTTTGGTGGAGGTATCTGAAAAGCAAGGTTTATGCAAACAAACCTGAAACGCTTGAGCAACTCAAACAAAATATTCGTGATGAAATTAATGAAATACCGGGTGAAATGTGTGAGAATGTAATGAAAAATGTACTCAAAAGGGTTCGCATTTATAAGACTAACAAAGGTGGACATTTATCTGATATTGTATTCTATACATAATTGCCGACATTAAATAAAACATTTATCAGTATAAGATCCATTCTCTTTCATTTAATCAAAAATTATAAACAAACAAAGTAATCTCTTTCCAAAAATGTGCTAAATGTGGTATATCGACCTGACAATGGGGACCGCTGTGTTAGGTATGTAAATCTTTGCAAGCGCCCGCTAGTTTTTTGGTTTTTGTTAAATTTTTTTTTCTAAATTTTGTTTAGTTGCGAAAATCTATTATATGAAACTTTTGGATTTTGGTCGTCGTCATTCCGTGATAATTGTGAATGGCTTAAACGCTTAATGTACCAATTTAATATTCTAAGTAGTTTGAACATATTTATTAATATCAGTATCAATTCTTGTATAAGAAATTACAAATCTTTCAAATCAAATGTCCTGAAATACAACCAACTTTTGTTTTAAGAAATTCTGCCTTTACCAGTGCATAACGTTTTCATATTTTCTGCTATCTTTAAATTTCGTCTGCGCTTCATGGAAAACTATTGATTAGACACAATGATTCACGTAGCACATCGTAAGCTCTCACAATCATGATGTGGTCATTATGATTTCCGCCAACATAAAATTTGCGCTTATTAACAACATTAAGGCAATGGCCACAATCATGATGATTCTTATAGAAAAAATTTTATTTGAAACGTCAGACATCCCCTCCAAAGTTGGCCTTAACACCGCCAGCGAAACAGGTAATAAAAGTAAGAGAGCAAAACACCAAACGCTGGGTAAAAGTAACATCTATTCATTCATCCAAAACGGCCATAAAATGAGCATCTTTAAAGTGAGTGTGTCATAATTCCCATTAAATTAAGTTAAGTTTGTGATGTCTTAAAAGTGTTTAGTTTCATCCCTCTGCTCACTGGACGAGTCGAGACGTCGCCGTAATTCGAGCACTGTTCAGACAATTTCGAATGTGGGAGATTTATTGCGTTCACATTTGAGATGTCATTCAAAGATAACCAACAAAAAGGTGGTCGACTGACAGACAGACATTTGGAGAATGTATGATGTGGAGACACTTTTGTACCAAATGAAAGTGTTTTTTTTTTTTCATTTTTACTATTTATTTTGTTTGTCAATTGACAGACCCTGTTTATATTCAATTTGATTTGTATTTATAGGTTTCCATCCAATACTTTATGTATGATAAAAATCAAAGTGACTTTGAAAAATAATGATGTTTGAGTGGAGCGGCTCCATATAAAAACACACCACAGCAAATAGCCAATATGTGGGCAGAAGTGTGAGGCTAGAGATTTCAAAATCACAAACAATTTATTTAAAAATCATAAAGATATCCATAAAAATTAACTTCCAACAAAATTTATGTTACCAAAATAAATAATAACATATATGAATAATATAACATAAACAAAAGACTGACATTTTTCGAAAACAGCGATGTTTTCCTAAATATCAAAAAAACAAAAAAAAAAAAAAACGACAAAAAAATCTCTTGCATTCCTTAGTGAGCTTACATCCATTCTACTTTTGGACTCAATGAAATGGGGTTTTATTTTTATTCATTTATTTAAACAAAAAAACAGTAATACTAAGTCTTTGAGGCCAAAAATGCGTATTACTTAGCATTTTACTGCCCAAAAAAGGATCCAAACGTCAATTTGAGAAGCATTTACTAGAATCTGAGTATGGTCAACATTCTGAACACTTTGCATATTTTGAGTAGTTTGAATAATTTGAACATTTTGATTATTTCGTATACTTGAACATTTTGAATATTTTGAAAATTTTTTTTTTGTGTATATTTTGAATCTTTTGAATATTTTGAACATTTTGAATATTTTGAATAATATTTTGAATAATATATTTTAAATATTTTTAATATTTCCTAAATATTTTGAGTATTTCGAATATTTGCAATATTTTGAATATTTTAGATGTCATGAAATTTTGATTTTTTTGGATATTACAAATATTTTGAATATTTCGAATGTTCAAAACGTATCGAATATTTTGAGTATTTTAAAATTTTGAATATTTGGTATATTTTAGATATGTTGAAATTTTGAATACTTTGGATATTATGAAATTTTGAATTTTTTAAATATTTCAAATATTTTGAATAATTTGAGTATTTCCAATATTTTGAATATCTGGAATGCTTCAATGTTTTGGATATTTTGAATATTATAGTATATTAAATATGTGAAATATCTGGAATATTTTGAATATTTCAAATATTTTGAGTATTTCGAATATTTTGAATATTTTAGATATAATGAAATTTTAAATACTTTGGATATTACTAAGTTTTGGATATTTTGAATATTTCAAATATTTTGAATATTTTAAATATTTTGAACATTTCGAATATTTTGAATATTTCGAATATTTTGAACATTGGAAAGTTTAATAAATTCAATGTTGGTTATTTTGAATATTATGCAATTTTGAATATCTGGAATATTTTGAATATTTCAAATATTTTGAATATTACAAATATTCTGAATATTTCAGATATTTTGTATATTTTAGATATCATGAAATTTGAAATACTTTGGATATTATGCAATTTTTTTGATATTTTGAATATTTCGAATATTTTGAATATTTCGAATATTTTAGATACTATGAAATTTTGAATATATTTCATATATTTTTGAATATTTCGAATATTTCAAATATGTTGAATATTTCAAATACTTTGAATATTTCAAATATTTTGAGTATTTCAAATATCTCCACTGTTTTGATCATTTTAAACATTTGCAATATCTCGATTATTTTAAACATTTTCTATAGATTGGATATTTTAAATATTTTTAAAAATCTTTGAATACTTTAAACATTTTGTATGTTTGGAATAAAGCGTATGTATTGAATATTTTATAAATTTCGCATATTTTAAATAATTGCTAAATTTGGAACATTTTGAAGCTTTTAAACATCCTGGATATTTTAAATATTTCAAGTATTTTAAATATTGTAAATATTTTAAATATTTTGAATATTTTTAACATTTTGGATATTATGACAGTTTGAATATTTCGAATAGTTTGGATATTTCGAATATTTTTAAAAATCTTTCAATACTTTAAACATTTTGTATGTTTGGAATAAAGCGAATGTATTGAATATTTGCAAAATTTCGCATATTTTGAATAATTGCTAAATTTGGAGCATTTTGAAGCTTTTAAACATCTTGAATATTTCAAATGTTTCAAGTATTTTAAATCTTGTAAATATTTTAGCTATTTAAGTATTTAGAATATTTTTAATATTTTGGATATTATAAATGTTTGAATATTTCGAATATTTTCAAAAATCTTTGAATACCTTAAACATTCTGTATGTTTGGTATAAAGCGAATGTATTGAATATTTTCAAAATTTCGCATATTTTGAATAATTGCTAAATTTAAAGCATATTTTAAATATTGTAAATATTTTAATTATTTAAGTATTTTGAATATTTTTAATATTTTGGGTATAATAAAAGTTTGAATATTTCGAATATTTTAAAAATTTTGCATATTTAGAATAATTGGAATATTTCGAACATTCGGCGTATTTCTATTATTTATTACTTATTATTTGATTGTTTTTATCTAAACAACACGAATAAGAGATCTCATAAATCTCATAATCATAAATATCAACAAAATATTTTAGATTTGCGTAAAATTTTAACGTTTCTTGTAAACTACCTTGGACTTTGTGTGTTTAACACTTGAGCACACGCGCAACCTCGTTTCTATCATCAGCTTCCCTGAGCTACAGAGGTGTTTTATAAGCACTAATATCTGTTTGATTTTTTGGCTATTTTGTTTTATGGATGTTAAAATTAACATAATCGCTTTCAAAATTATTCAATATTATATGAGATTAAGACACATTATTGAGCAAATTGTTAGAAAACGTGACACATTCGCTTAAATCTTACATGAAAACGTTAACACCACGAATCTTATTGTCTCCCCGCGGGGAGCAGGTTATAAATTAGTTAAATCTTATTATTAATGGAACAGGTTGGAAACAGCGTCGGGTCATTCTATAATTAATTGGTATTGATTTCGTTATAATATTTTTGTGTCAAAAGACTAACTGATTGTTGACTAATGCTTAGCTTGATACCTGTATTAAGTTTAGATAACGATGAGTAAATATTTGATGACGATGATGATGTTGATCATCATCATCTTGTGCTGACCACACCTTAATTTTTAAGTAAAACGCACTTTGCTTCGTTTAGTTTTCTCAACGTAAAATTCATTGGGGAATAATGAAATTGCGCCACTAACATTAGCACTGGGAAATCTTTAGTTTTCCTCTTAGATCATCCACAATTGAAATTAACGAAGTCGTGCGGATCCCCCTCCCCTCTTACGTTCACTAGGACAGTTTGTGCTCTTAAATTAAATTAAATAAATTGTTTATATTTTGTGGTTATAGTTTGCCCCATTGATATATTTATGTGTTATCATTTTAACGATTTTTGTTGCGGTTAATTGCAAAATAATGTAAGCAGACCGCTCATCATATTTGTTGCGGTTCCAAATTTCGACGGACAGAAAGACAGACAGCCAATTTGGCCATCGACAATGAAGAATTTAAACGAGAAAGATGTGTAATTGTGTCATATTCAGTTATGTCAGACTATTATTATATAGTTTTACAATTTCATGGTTTAAAATGGCAACAATGACAACAACAAAAGTCTAGTGGAACCGAAGCGTGTTCTAACCATATTCTTTTGTTTATTGTGTGATATCGTAATGCTGTAAGTAATTACACTGCATGCACAGTGGCAGCATTCTGCAAAATGGCAAGACAATGAGACAAACAAAAAATTACCCAGAATTGGTCAGTAAAACACAAAATATTTATCATTCTTTAGAAGTTATTGTATCGTTTTCAAAAAAAAAAAAAAAAAAAAAAAACAAAATATTTATCATTCTTTAGAATTTATTGTATAGCTTTCAAAGTAGGGCCCATCTGAAATAATTTACTATTGCTAATGAATGCTTCGAAGTGTTAATTTGACATTTTGGAAAGAGAACAAAATCAGCCACAGCCATATCAGATGAATGCGGTGATTGTTCGTAGATATTTGTTGAGTTATTGGCCACAATGGTGGCCTTATGAGTTAGTGCGTTATCGTAGTGTAAAATTCATGAGTTTTATTTCCACAAATCCATTCTTTTGCAATGAATTTTCTATCTCAAACGCCGCATAAAGTCCAGATAATATTTATCGTCTGGCCTCCAGGAAAGTATTCCGAGTATACAGATAATATTTATCGTCTGATCTCCAGGAAAGAATACCGAGTATACAACATCGCGATAATAAAAAAGAGTCACCATTACCTGATTTTTGATCGACTTCGACATCGTTTTTTCGGTTTCGGCTCAGTTGAATGTTGTCAATCCGATACTTGTCGACCGATTTGTCAAACTTGTAAGTCCACCTCTTAAGGTTTACGCGATTGAGATTTTGAAGAAAATTTATGTTTTTCGAAACCAGTAGGGCGGCAATGCGTTTCATATCCAAACAGTCATATAAAATGGCACAGCAGCTATTTGAGTCTCAAACTTAAATGACGATTTTCAGTCATCTTTTATTTTACTTTATCGATGTTAACTTAAGTAAAAGACGTTCATGACCGACCAAAGCTTGTCAAATTTTCCAACCACAACTCAACCGCTTTTAAACGCACTGTTCCATGTGTTTTTGATAAAGTCGATGCAGCAAAAGCATTCTGTAACATCATATATTCAGCGATTCGGCAAATGAGATTCCATTTGCAATACAAAATTTTTGAGGCAAATTCTTTGTTCTGAGAATTTGAATCACTGTAAACAAACTAAATGACAGATCGCGCTCAAACTCGTCTAAAAGTCAATTTATCGCAGTTTAATCCCAATCGCCTAATAAGCGTATTACCGTATACAAAATAAACAGACGCATATTCAGTTTATATAGATGCAAGCCATCTATAGTGAATTAATGGTACTATTCCATGGAACGTCTCCATTCAGTAAAACGACAGTGAAAGGTTATTGCAACGACATGTAATGGCAAAACCCATACAAAATCCTATTTATAGGGCCAGCTACCTAGAAGGACAAAAAAAGAGTCCTTTTGGATTCATATAGCAGCATCGCGCGAAAATTCCAATAATAAAATATTTACATCTGTATCACTCTTCTAAACCAATATAAAATAATCAAAAATTTAAATATTTCCTCCTACAAGAAAAAAATATTGATTTTCTATGTACATATGTAGTTATATATAATCTTCAAGTTGTTCTTGAAAAACTGTCATGTTTAAAACAACTTTTTCAATATTTTACTGCGAATGTTAACAAAATTTCTGAAAGTTTTATTATCCACGTATGCACAATAAAATGGGTTCTTACTTTTGGAGTTATCATAATATGGGGTTATCCATTTTTCGATCGCAAAAGTAAAGTTGAATAAAATGTACATATGGTTTTTCGATGGAACTTGGAACGAAATACAATGTCATTTGAATGACCACCTTCAAATTGGTTGCAGCAGCGGTGCCTGAAACGTCATTTTCGAAAAAATACGGCTCAATGACATCTCCAGAACATAATGCGCACCAAACAATGGTCACTTTTTCCGGATGCAATGACTTTTCCACAATCACTTCTGCGTTTTCCGGGCCTCATATGCGACAATTTTGCTTGTTCACGTAGCCACCGAGTGAGAAATGACATTCATCGCTAAAGAAAACTTTGTTCGATAGAATGTTCGCGTTTAAATCAATTAAATCAAATTGTAAATGGTATTTAACAGCTGATAGCCTTACCAGACCAGCGGCTTTGAAACCACTAAATAGATAACTCTATTTTTCAACCAATTTCTCATCTCTAAAAATCACCGTCTACCTGTCTTTCATCCATTCAAATGAGTCATTCTATTGTAAGTACAAGTAAATTACATAAAAAAACAACAATAATAATATGCATAGCGGTAATTTTCAACTAGCAAACTGACATTTGAATAAAAAAACAATAAAAATGTGAAATAGGCTTTCAAGGCACAGTGGGCCACAACATTATCTTCTCAAAGTACGAGTTAAAAAAATGTACTTTATTACAACTCAAATGATTCATATTTACAGGGTTGCCCATATTCGACGGACCCATCTGGCAACGCCATAACTTTTGACAGAGATGTCAGATCGCTTAATGACATACCGCGTTTGAAGCGTCAGTCCAAGCAGATTTTTACCATGGAACAATACACACCACGCGAGCGCTCTGAAATAGTTGAAATTTACATTCAACAGAAGAAGTCAATTGTGAAAACTCAACGTGCTTTTAAAATATTAAAAAATGTGAGAAGTGCGCCTTCTAAGAACACCATTAAGCGTTTATACGAAAAATTTTCGACTGGTGAGGCTCTTTCTAATCCGAAGAGGCCAAATAAAAGTCGACCAAGGCGATCGGCCGAGAATATCGCTGCCGTACGAGCCAGTGTTGAGAGGTCCCCAAGAACATCCCAAAAACGCCGTTCTCAGCAGTTGGGCATGGCTCGGTCCACTTTACAACGGATTATTCGCGTTGATTTGCATTTGTTCCCGTACAAAATTCAATTGACGCAAAGATTGTTGCCTGCGGACAAGCCTCGTCGATTGGAATGGGCCCAACGAGTCATCGAAATGGCCGATGATGACGAGCAATTTTGGAACAAAATTATCATGTCCGATGAAGCCCATTTCCCATTGAATGGGATTGTAAATAAGCAAAATTGCCGTATTTACGCCACTGAAAATCCTCAGGAGATTCAAGAATTGCCTCTTCATGACGAAAAAGTCACAGTTTGGTGCGGCGTTAGTGCGAAAACGGTCATTGGGCCGTTTTTCTTCCAAAACGAAAATGGCCATGCTGTTACCATCAACCAGGAGCGTTATCGCGACATGATGACCAATTTTGTGATGCCAATTATTCGTCGAAAGCGTATGAGGCAGTTCTGGTTTCAACAAGACGGCGCTCCACCGCACACAAGTCGCATAACAATCGATTTTCTGAAGAATTTGTTTCCGGGCCGTTTGATGTCGAAAAGTGGTGATTTGGACTGGCCACCGCGTTCGCCCGATTTGACGCCCGCTGACTTCTTCTTGTGGGGACATTTGAAGTCAAAGGTTTACGTTAACAAGCCAAGGACCGCTATTCCGGCCGAAATGTTGGCGAAAACGATGGAAAATGCTGCAAAAAGGGCACAATACGCCATCAACGCCAGAGGCGGCCATTTGAGAGATATCATATTCAAAAATTGATGTAAACAAATCTACTTGGAACAAATTAAATGAATAAGATTGCCAACCGCCAAATTTTTATTTTTTTCTTTGATTTTTTTTTAAAAAACATGGGTCCGTCGAATATGGGCAACCCTGTACATATTTATCTGAGAAATTTTTCATTAGGCTTCAGATATTTTAAAAAAGTTAAGTTTTCAAAGTGATACTTGTGGTTATTAGCGTTATTTGTTATATTAGTGCAGAATGTTTGACAATTCCCTTGCATATCGTAAGTAATAATTGGAACGATGTCATTCAACAGCATATAGACAGGAATGGTTAATTCATGCATCTGCCGATGTCCACCACATATTTCACAATAATTAACGAATAAAGGAATTTATAGAAAAAGTTTAATTTTGTAGTTGTATGAACAAATTACTTTATTTTGGATTGATTTTCCAACTTGTTAAGTTAGCGCTCCATTAGGTCGTGTCAAAATCGACTGCATCCTATAAACAATGTATTATGAAAGTGTATAAATTAGAGTGATTCCTAAAGTATCTGTCAAACATTGCCATATATTGTTGTTAAATGACAGATGAATTGTGAAAGTATAGGAAAGAAGTCAGAAAAATCTGCACGATGTGAGATGACACTTCCTGCCTTTGAACTTTTTATATAATGAATGAATTGAACAATTTTAAAAACATTAAATTAATCATAATAATCGCGCTTATAATTAGAACGGTTAAGAAATTATATAGCGGGATTAGAAAATTTTTTCGCCGTTTTACAAAAGACGGTCCCATCAGTAAGTTATGGTCAAAATTGTCAGATGTAAAACGACATATCATATCATATCAAAAGTAAACAGAACTCGCTTGCTTGTAGGAGCGTATGGCGAGGCTGCTTTAATTGAGTGGATTCAAAAGTTTAAAAAATCACCATTTGACGCCAAAGGCAAAAAATGTAAAGGAAGACCGAATGTGTGCGAAAACGCGGTATTAGAATCATTATTGAAGAAAGATTTGTGCCAAACGCAAGAAAAACTTGAAATTATTTTAGGAGTGAACCAAGAAGCAACTTCACATCGTTTAAAGTCATTGGGAATGATTCAAAAGGAAGAAACTGTCTAAGCATATAAAGATAGCAAAAACTGGGTCCATTCGTAGATAGCTTTCCACCATTCCACGCGTTTCTGATAAAGCCGGTTCAGCAAAAGTTTTCTGTAACATCAAATATTCAGCGATTCGGCACAAGAAATTCCATTTGCAATACAAAATTTGAGATTAATTCTTTGTTCTGAGAAATTTAATTACTGTAAACAAACTAAAACGACAGATCGTGTCCAAACTCGTCCTAGATCCTTTTAATTTTAAGATTCCTAGAGACCTTCCCAAACATGTAAAAGTCAACTTGTCGCAATAGCGTAATGGGGGTATTACCGTATATAAAATAAACAGATGTACATTCAGTTTATATAGATGCACGCCACCTACAGTGAATTAATGATACTATTCCATAAAACGTCTGCACAAACGACAATGAAAGATTATTGCGACGCTGTAAAAGCAAAACCCATATAAAATCCTATTTATAGTGCCCGCGCCCTAGGAAGATCTAGAAGGACAAAGAAACAGTCCTTTTGGATTCAGATGTAAAACGATATCATAACGATTGCTTGTAGAAGCATATGGGGAGGCTACTTTAACTGAGTGGGTTCAAAAGTTTGTCACCATTTGACATCAAAGACAAAGAACGTAAAGGAGGACCGAATGAGTGCGAAGACGCGTTATTAGAATCATTATTGAAGGAAGATTCGTGCCAAAAACTTGCAGTTACTTTAGGTATGACCCGACAAGTAAGTAAAGGAATGATTCAAAAGGAAGAAATTTGGAAATTGTCTGAGCAGTGTCTCACATTATATGAACATATTAAAAATTGAGTCCATTCGTAGATAGCTTTGCATTGATGCGATATTCGTATGTTTCCAGAAAGATAGAAAAAGTAGCGGTGGATGAATGCTTTGTACATTAAACACTTCCCTCTGGATGCTAAATTTTTTACCGTATTAAATGATTTAATACTCCATCGGCTGAAAAATTACTTAAGGGAAATGGAAGTGGAGGAGAATAGAGTTGCAAATCGCAAAAATATCGGCATTTTGTAAATTGCGCTACACACCAAAAATTATTTACATTTGTATTTTGAAGTTTTTTTATTTAAGTGACATTTTTACACATTACTTCTTACAAAAAAAAAAATACTGGAATGAGTCAATTTCGACTCCATATTTGTAAAATTACAAAAGGTGATGAGATCGAAAAAAGAACACATGAAAGTCGATCGAACGTAAAAATAATGTTGACTGTTTTCTTTGATTTTCGGGAAGCTGTGTACTCAGAATTTGTGCCAGAAGGTCAAACAATAAATAAAGAATATTACCTGGGTATTGTGAGGCTTTAAAGGGAGCAAATTAGTCGAGAAAGGCCAGATTTGTAGAAATAAAACTCATTGTTTTTGCAGAATGAGAATGCAACGTCCCACAACGCTATAATTGGAAACAAATTTCAAGCCAAAAACTCGAACGAATATTATCGAAAAACTACCGTATTCACTGGCCTGACCTGGCTCCGGTTGACTTTTGAACAGCTGACTTTCGTAGATAGAAGACATAAAAAAGAATTCGGTACAAGAATTGAGATCTTTTGCCGAACCTCTGGAACCATTTCTGGCGATGTTGCTATTTTTGAGTGCCCATCTCTATGCCGTCTTTTGATGCTATCCGTATTATTGTAATATGTAATGGTCTGATACTCGCACATTTTAGTTACGATTTTTCAGCCAAATACAAATCTATTAAAATATGCCCATAGTTCATTTTCAAGGTCTCGTAATCCACTTTAACTGGTTTTCAAAACTGGTGATTACAGGCTCCTCTCTACTGAAAGTAAAATGGATTTAGGTGTTGTTTTTGATGCGGGGCTGATTTTCACCTCGCATATAAAGTATATTATCCTTAAAACTTATTCTATACTAGCGTATATTAAAAGAAATTGTTCCGATTGCACTGACCCACATACTTTAAAAATAGTGTATACTTTCTATGTAAGGTCAAAGTTGGAATATGCTTCTATTGTTTGGGGTTTCCTTTGCCAAGTCAATGGGTCTTTCTGAAATTTGCTCTCTCTTTAATTAACTTTGATGATTTTGTGCCTCCTTATATGTATTTCCAGATGCTGATTGCTGGACTTACAGCCAATATCGCCGTATTTATCATACCTTATTATTTGTATTCGATATAATAACTGGTATAATTGATTGTTCTGAATTATTGTTGCTTATACCGTTTTATGTTCCGCCAGATCACTCAGATATCATTATACATTTAATGTAACACGCCATTCCACAAATTATGCCCAACATAGTGCTTTGATTAGGCTTTGATTTAGGATTGCAAGAAATGAATACTCTATTCAACATCTAGAATTTGTATGTCTAGAAATAACTTTAAACTGTTCCTTTTTGAATATTTAAAATAAAATAATGTACATATTTACATAACTTTCTTGAAATATGTTATGTAAATTCTTAGTCTGTAAGGATTTATATGTCCATAGACCTAAATAAATGAAATGAAAATGAATTCCATTTCGATGACTTTTTTTAACAGCGACCTTTTTTGGCGTCTGTCAAAAAATGAGCGCGCGATCATTAGCCGTTTGCTTTCTCCAGCCATTAGGTTGAAGTTTAGGCTATGTACGTATGCCACATAAAGATTTAAATTTGGCGCCATTCGAAGTGTTATTGTTTGACATTTGAACAATTGTTATTGTTTGTACGAGGTTAGTAAAAATGGAGCGCTACACTAATGAACAACGCATTCTCATTGTGAAATTGTTTTACCAAAATGGTGAAAGTTTTGCGGCCACAGTTCGCAAATTACGATCAAATGGAATTCAAAAGAGTCAACTGTAAAGAGATTAATGGATAAATTTGCCAAAACTGGGTCTGTTAGTGATGTAAAGACAACAACGCGCCTTCGATCAGGTCGATCGACCGAAAATGTCGCAGCTGTACGTGATGATGTCGCTCAAACTCCATCCACCTTAACTCCACACCGAGCTCAGCAAATTGGTGTCTCCAAATCCACTATGCAGCGAATTTTGACGAAATATTTACATCTTCATGCATACAAAGTTCAATTGACTCAGGAACTGAAGCCAGCTGACCCGTGGACTGCGAAGGGAGCTCGTTAATTGGGTATAGGAGAGACAACATGAAAATGCTGATTTTGCCGATAAAATCATCTTCAGTGGCGAGGCCCATTTCCATCTTGATGGCTTCGTCAATAGGCAGGATTGTCGCATTTGGGGTGAGGAAAATCCTCGAGTGATTCACGAGAAGCAAATGCATCCTCAACGTGTCACTGTGTGGTGTGGATTTTGGGCTGGAGTAATCATTGGACCTTTTTTTTACTAAAATGAGGCATGTCAAGCGCAAACAGTCAATGGTGTTCGGTATCGTGAAATGATAACCAGTTTTTTCGTGCCTAGGATGGAAAAAAATGAATGTGGAGGGCATGTGGTTTCAACAAGCCGGCGCCACACGTCATACAGGCAGAGAATTAATTCACTTGCTGCATCAGCCATTTCCCGGTCGTGTTATTTCGCGTTTTGGAGACCAATATTGGCCGCCTAGATTGTGCGATTTAATACCATTAGACTTTTTTCTTAGGGGTTTTTTGAAGTCGATGGTTTACGCTAATAAGCCGACGACGGCTCAAGCCTTAAAAGAGGAAATTGGACGCTGCATTAATGAAATACATTACAGCATTTCTGCAAAACGGTCATTGAAAATTTCATTAAAAGATCGCGTGTGTGCCAGCAAAGCCGCACCGGCCATCTGCCCGATGTATTGTTCCATACATAACCTCATTCTGTCTACTTTACGATGTAATAAAGTTTCACGATTTTTTTAATATTTGTGTTTTATTTACAATTTAAATCTTGCGTTCTTGTTGGGACACCCTTTATAAGTAGTACGTCACAAATGTATGTCACGTACGTTCCAGTTTTTGGCAGACCTTTCCCGGCGTTTTTGTATTTCTGTGCTCATTAATATTTTATTTCTATTTCCTTTATTTTAAATATCCTATTAAGGGAGAACTCCTCAAAAGCTCATTATATCCCACTGTGCGGCGCCGCCGCTGCTGTCGGTGGCCTCATCATAATACAGTCATCGTAATGATGACTTTATTCCGTACATTCAATTCGAAAATGTAATGATGATCGTCGTCCGCCAACATTTACGGTTTATTTATGAGCCAACAGAACAACGACAACAATAACAATGACGAAAAGTGAATAAAAAATTAGCCATGAATTAATGCTAAATTAAAAGCATCATTACGATGATTTCGAAATGAAAATGACATTAAGATAATACATATTATTATTTAATTGCTAACACATTTCCAACAATAACAACAACCATAGAAAAAATAATCGAATCGAAAATAATAAAAAAGCATTTTGTTTCATCGGCATTAGAATGACAATTGTGTAGAAACAAAAGTGCAATAACAGTTTATAACTTTTTAAAATTCTATTGCAAATTGTGAAATTGTTCTAAAAACGTTAAGGTTACACTACTGATCGTTGCCTTAGAATAGTAATTAGTTTGTCCCACTATGTCTGAAGTCTTTTAATTTTCCTTTTGCTTGCAGCGCACTATCAAGGCTTTGGGCCAAACCTGGCACGAAGAATGCTTCTGTTGTGGTGGCTCCTGCAAGAAACCTCTGGTGGGCTCTTCATTTTACGAACGTGATGGCAGAGCCTATTGCAAGGCAGATTTTGAGGAACTTTTCGCTGCCCGTTGCGCCGGTTGTACTAAACCTATAACAGAGAATGCCATAGTAGCACTGGATGCCAAATGGCATAGAGATTGTTTCAAATGCAAGGTAAGAAATAAGATGAATTGACTTATCATACACATGCCTTCACCCAGCAATCTTTTGCATTGGTGGGCAAAAAAAAACTTACAAAAATATTACTGAAATCTTGCGCCTAAAAGTTATAGAGACAGATTAGATTTTTGCTAAATCGACCAGCTTGTACGAGAGGTATACTAAAGAATCATATCCATTTTCACTCCCAGAACTAAAAAATTTACAAAAAAAATGAACTTCCTTACATTGCATGAATAAAATATGTGAGGCCTTTTAACATCGAGAGAGCTATACTAAGGAATTGTAACCATGTTCCTTCCCATAGCTAATAAAATTACAATAAAATGAATTTCCTTGCATCGCATGAATAAAATATGTGAGGCCTTTAAACATTCAATGAACTCATACATGTTCTATTTTTAGACTCACTCTACGGGACCTACATTTTAACGACGACTCTGAACGTTACAGTTTCAGAAGTTTTTCTAGACTTGTCGATTACTCGAAGTGTTCGTCAGCCACATCAAGGTGATCGCCATTCAGAAATATCTAAGTGTTGAACCCGCGATCTTGATAACGATAGTCGGTCCCCAGAAAACATTAAATTTTTGACAAAATTGGCTAATCTGTGTAGAAATCGCCGGAAAGGAGATAACAGACCCAGACCAAAATTTACCAGTCACATCATGTGTGCCAAATTTGATTGAATTTCGTAAAATTAGGTAAAAGATACGAATCTAGTCATAACTTGGTCATTTCTATGGAAACTACCAGACGGGACGCGTGGTTATTCGGTGATCTTTACTAAATTTTGCAAATACTATAAATTAATCCAATGGACACAAATGTAGCTTACACAGTTCACCAGTTATAAAATTCAGATGAGGTATTGAATTTTCTAAAAATTCGGCAAATTTATACGGAATATACCAAAAAGGAGATGATAACTCAGTTTATTTTCTCTCTTAGAACCAAATCGGTTAAAAAAAATTTATGTATATGGAAGGTACCAGAAAGGGGATGACATTTCAGTCTAATTTCTTTATCAGAATCGAATAGATTTTTCACCTTGCTGAACCACTTTTTGCGCCTGTGAACCGATTCAGAAACCAAACTATTGCCTACAAAAACAATATAAACTTAAACAAAAACCGTTCAAAGCACGTAAAAACCGTGATTCGATTTATAACAGTTAACATGTACTTTATCTTCAAAATTTTTTTTATTTACCGAATAAAAAAAAAATGGAGCAACTATGGAAATGATAAAATTTTAATGGCAACTGATGTTTAATTTTGAAAAACTCAGTTGTGGGAAGCTTTATATAGGAAAGGGTTTGCCTAAATTGGCTGTAGTTTATAAATAGTGTCCTAACAAGAACGCAAGATTTAAATTTTAAATAAAACACAGATATTTAAAAAAAATCGTGAAACTTTATTATATCGTAAAGTAGACAGAATGAGACAGAATGAAACGACACATCGGGCAGATGGCCGCCGCGGATTTGCTGGCACACACGCGATCTTTTAATGAAATTTTCAATGACCGTTTTGCATAAATGTTGCGGTATTTCATTAATGCAGCGTCCAATTTTCTCTTTTAAGACTTGAGTCGTCGTCGGCTTATTCGCGTAAACCATCGACTTCAAAAAAACCCCAAAAAAAAGTCTCATGGTCTTAAATCGCACGGTCTAGGCGGCCAATTCTGGTCTCCAAAACGCAAAATAACACGACCGGGAAATGACTGATGCAGCAATTGAATTAATTCTCTGGCTGTATGACGTGTGGCGCCGCCTTGTTGAAACCACATGCCCTCCACATTCATTACTTCAATTCTAGGCACGAAAAAACTGGTTATCATTTCACTGGTTATCATTTGCGCTTGACATGCCTCATTTTCATAAAAAAAGGTCCAATGATTCCTCCAGCCCAAAATCCACACCACACAGTGACACGTTGAGGATGCATTTGCTTCTCGTGAATCATTCGAGGATTTTCCTCGCCCCAAATGCGACAATTCTGCCTATTGACGAAGCCATCAAGATGGAAATGGGCCTCGTCACAGAAGATGATTTTATCGGCAAAATCGGCATTTTCATGTTGTCTCTCCAACACCCAATTGACGAACTCCCTTCGCTGTCCATGGTCAACTGGCTTCAGTTCCTGAGTCAATTGAACTTTGTATGCATGAAGATGGAAATCTTTGCCAAAATTCGCTGCATAGTGTATTTGGAGACACCAATTTACTGAGCTCGATGTCGAATTGACATCATAACGTACAGCTGTGACATTTTCGGTCGATCGACCTGGTCAAAGGCGCGTTGTTGTCTTTACATCACTAACAGATCCAGTTTTGGCAAATTTATCTATTGATCTCTTTACAGTTGACTCCTTTGGAGCATTATTGTGACCCCAAATTGACCGCAATTTGCGAACTGTAGCCGCAAAACTTTCACCATTTTGGTAAAACAATTTCACAATGATAATGCGTTGTTCATTCGTGTAGCGCTCCATTTTTACTAACCGTACCTTTTACTAGCAAACAATAAAAATTGTTCAAATGTCAAACAACGACACTTCGAATGGCGCCAAATTTAAATCTTGCGTTTTTGTTGGGACACCCTTTAATTTTAAAAAAAAAAAAACTCAGTTATGATGGGTTTTATATAAGAAAGGATTTGCCTAAATTGGCTATGGTTTTCGAGATATGTCTTTCGAAAGTTCGCGTGAAAGCTCTCTTCAATGAGCTGTCCTAATTGGGAAAACTAAACTGTAGAGGCTGGATCCTTATGAACAAAGAGAAATTCTAGTAAATGGAAATATTTGTTGTATTTTCTGAACTCGAAAAAAGTAAAATTTCTGAAAAGTTTCGTAAGATTTTGAGCACAATATTTGAGTTTTACATTTTACTTTATGGCGTCATTGTCGAGTTCGGAGGGCATTGATTTTCAAATACGGCTAAATCGGTCATTCCGTAAAATTTGTAAAACTTATATTTTACTACGAGTAAAAAAAAATTTTCGGCATACATCGTCAAATTTTGTCCACTAAACTTTATCGCCACAAAGTCATGTCAAAAGCCATATGTTGTCATGTTTTGTCCAATTGCTACAGATTTTGTAGACATTTTTGATTGTATAAAGCAAATTTCAGAATGAAATTTGGCAAACCTACCATGATGTTGACTTAAGAAGAGTAGCTGAAATTACTCGCCCCTTCGGCAGCATCTACTGATATCTTGTTAGCTAAGCAGATTTGGAAAATCGAACACTATTTTTGAATTCCCCAAGTTTATATTAAACGGAGTGGCGTTTTAGTTCTTTTACTACAAAATATAAATTTCAATCGGCTTAAAAAGGCGAATAATAGTATTTCAACAACGGCAGTTTTCGTAAAAATGTAAAGCATTGCATAAAATTGGATATCAGATTCAAATTTTGAACCATAAAAACTAAACATTCTAAATGATTTGACCCCGAAAATTGGGGGCAGTTATCGTTTATTATTTCTTCATTTATATTAAACGAATTATATTCCCAAAAAAGGGGGGTTTAATTACAGATATCTGTTTTAAGTTGAACCATTGAATCGAACAAAAACCACGGTTCAAGCGGCTTACAAATCATTTCCTTCCCCCGAATCAGCCGTGGTTCAAAGGTGGGATGAGCCAAAAATATGGGAACATTCAAAATGGTCTTGGTCGAATGTTTCTTCCATCGCTATTCAGAAATTAACTTTTGCTACCATGAGCCGGCTAAGAAAAATATAATCGAACATTAAACTAAAGCTTTTTTTTCAATGTCGATACAACTCAGACCCGATGTAAACACGTATCTAAGTGTCTGTGGTGGGCAACCATCTCAATATGTAACCAAATACTTTGTGTTATTGGGGAATTGACAAGCATCAGGTTATTTCGTTTTCGGTTTCAAAAGTATAGTTAAAGTACATAAAGCTACGATTCTGATGAAATTTTGTTTTCATTTAAATGACCGCCTCTGGATTGGTTGCAGCAGTGGAGGTTTTTTTTTGAGGTTTTTGACCGCTTTTCGCACATTTCATGCGGTATCGATCGTTGACGAGTATTGGTTTTAAAATGCTCCAACGTTTGGGGATTATCCGTGTAAAAATGTTCCAACTAAAAAAGACTAAAGGCGTCAAATTGGATTATCTTGGTGGCCAAATGACATAGCCAAAACGTGAAATTACGCTTTCTGGAAACTTCTCATGCAATAAAGCTAAAATCGGTTGTTTTGAATCATGTTTGAATCAATTCCCCCAAAAAGTGCCCACGTTTGAATTGCGCGTTCTTCATTTGTTAAACGATCCCTATTCGCAAGTGACAAACTTTTCACTCAATAAATAGCACTTTAAATGGCAGGTATTTAACAGCAGACAACCTTGGCAGACCGGCAGTTTTGGGATAACCCTGCATAACCCGAAATCGTAGGTCCCTTTTAGTGAGTCTATAATTTGGAAGACGTATAAAGTCACTGAATGTGAACATCATTGGATACAAGAGAATTTATTTCACTTATTGTAATAATTTCTATTTTTCTTCAAAAATTGTGTATTTATTTTTCAAATAGTCTCTTTTCGGTATGGCCTCCAGTGCGCCCTCACGATTTACGTTGAATTCTCGAAACTGTCTTTTGAACTCATCAAACAACCAGAAGTCTAACGATGATAGCCAGTCAAATGCGATAGTTGTGGACCGCTGTTAGTTGAATTCTAGGCAAAAAAAACTCACGAAGAGCTAATATAATGCATTATCGTGATGCAAAAACCAAGAGAGAAGAACCAATATAATATATTAAAACAAGTGTTGTTTGCCCATAAATTCGGGCAAAACTGTCAGCATAAAAATGTATAAAAAAAGAGTTTCACGCAAAAGACTTATAACGCTCAAACAATATACCCGATTGACAGTGTGGCTTGACGGAAGAAATGTATAACAATACGATAATCGAAGAAAACTGTTAGCATAAAATAGAATTTTTAACGATTTTGGCGCAATCTTTTCGGTCTTGCTTTAAATTTTAAAAGATAATCACTCGATTGGTCGGTTGTTTCCATATATCTAAGTCTTACTACCGCATAATAATGCACTTCATACTGTGTTTGTAGCCGGAAATTATCTCTTTACAAATTTTATTGAGTGTTTTCTGAAACCAAACGAAATTTCCAAATTTTATTTTAAAATAAGGTTGACTAATCCTTTTTTTGGAGTGACTTTCATCGCTGGAAGATGGTGGTCGTCCTGCGCGCTTATTGCCTTCAACTCGTTCTCGGATTTCTTTGAACTTTGAGTACTTACACCAAATGTTAATGCAAAATTTTATGCTCCTTCTTTGTTCAGCTAAATCACACATTGTAAAAATCGCCGAAATTCCTTTTCGCATCGTACAAAATCAAGCGTAGATCAAACGCTAATGATATATATGAAGCGAAATTTGTTACAGAAGTCGGTGACAGTTCTCCCAACTTATAGAAGAAAAATATTTCTGGGATTCTATGTACCCGCGTAATATAAATTGACAACTCATCTTCTTTTTTTTTTTTTTTGTACGCAGTAGTACGAGTATATTCCAAAAGCCAAAGGCGACACTACGACTTCAAAAATGTTACCATTTAAATAGCCAATACGATTTAACAGACTTTTTTTGAAGCACATCAACATTTTATTTTAATGCAATTTCACCAGAAGATATCTTATGAAGTTCAGAAGTTTTCTTGAATAAAAGATATTTTTGAAATCATCACATCCAATAAAATCAATGTGTCACGAAAATACATATTTGTGCCTTCGTATTCTCAATGTTATTTCACTGAAAATGTTGTGTCACATGACAAATTGAAGCTTGAAACGTTGGCTGTGGAAAACGATATACCATACAATTTAATAAAAAAAAATTGAAATTACAGGGTGTCCGGCGGAAGGTATACTACTTTGTTTGGCCGGCATTTTGGTAAACATTAATCTTGACAGTTCATATTTGGCAGTTGTGAAATAGAGACGTGCAAATTTATTATGGAAAAATAATCGATAAACCAAACTGTTTTAATCGTTAAAACATTTTATCAAAATCAATCGTCGATTACTGTGACGATGAGAAAGTTATGTGAAATTTTTGGGAGAAACAACGTGCCAACAAGACACACTATTTGTCGTGTAGTGAATGATTTCGAAGAAAGAGAGTCTCTAGCTGATAGGGCCAAGCATAGACCACAACGTACTGTAAGATCGGCTGAAAACATTACTGCTGCTCAAGAAAGTGTTCAAAACAATCCATCAACCTCAATTCGACGCCGTACTCAGGAGCTTGGTCTTCAAAGAACAACAATTTTGCCCTAGGATTTGCATTTGTTTCCATTTAAGATTCAGTTGAAGCAAGAGTTTCTTCCACAAGACCATTTACGTCGCCGTACATGTGCTAATAGGAAGTTACAGCTCGCCCATGGCAACCCCGATTTTCATGAAATCATAATGAGAGACGAGGCACATTTTCATTTGAATGGATAGAAAAAGAATAGTCGGTTCTGGGCAATGGAAAACCCTCAAATTATTTGTCAGTCACCTTTGCATCCATTAAAAGTAACAGTCTGGTGTGCAATTTGGTCAGGAGCAATCATTGGGCCTTACTTCTTTGTAACTGAAAACGGCGTAACGGTAACTGTCAATGGGGAGCGATATCGTGATATGATTGAAAACTTTTTAAAGCCACAACTGCATGCTTTGGGCTTGACTAACATGTGGTATCAACAAGACGGTGCCACATCGCTTACAGCCAGGATTACAATGGAATTACTGCGAGACCTCTATCCACAACAAGTTATTTCAAGAAATGGTGATGTTTATTGGCATCCACGGTCGCCTGACTTGACAGCTCCGGACTTCTTTTTGTGGGGTTATCTGAAAAGCAAGGTTTTTGCAAACAAACCAGAAACGCTTGAACAACTCAAACAAAATATTCGTGATGAAATTAATGAAATACCGCGTGAAATGCGTGAGGATATGATGAAAAATGTGCTCAAAAGGGCTCGCATTTGTGAGGCTAACAGAGGCGGACATTTATCTGATATTGTATTCCATACATAATTGCCGGCATTACATAAAACATTTATCAATATAAGATTCATTCTCTTTCATTTAATCAAAAATTATAAACAAACAAAGTAGTATACCTTCCCGACGGACACCCTGTACTTTCCTGCAAAATCAATATATATTTCTTAAATTTCTTGTTTTTGTTCTTCATATTTTCCAGAAATGCTCGAATCCTATAACTGCCTCAACTTTTGCTGTGGAAGAGAATAAACCCGTTTGCACCGAATGTTCGGCCTAAAGTCTCCGTGAAAGGTCGTTAGAAGAATATGGAATCCTGCAACTATTAACTACTAAAGCAACAAAGCAAAATAATGTGAATACTATTAGAAGATAACAACGAACCTCTTTTTTTATTAGATTTCTTTTAAAGGAAATTAGTGAACGCTACTGGTCTTAGTAACATAACAGGGGGCTGATTTACATGACATAATCATATGATAGATAGAAGAGGGGAAGGTAGATATAGTTGCCAACTATTTCCACCTGCCATTAACTGCAGCAGCACTTCTCTACTGAAACACCGTGATAACTGGAACAAACAAAAAAGCCTTTAGATTTTGTGAATAAATTTAGTTTTTTTTAAGAACCTTCACGTTATTTATACAGCTGCATGTGTTATATAATTATTTGCACTCTATTACACACAGACACACCCAGTGTTTCGAGTACCACACACCGATCTCCCATAAAATTGTTTGCCAACTATTTTTGTACGTTTCCGTCCTTTCATTTAATTAATTTTTCGATTCAGTCAATTGATTTTAGTATTTTCGTTAATTGAAAAAAAGAAAACTGTCTAGAATTTTGACATTAAATTTCCGAAGTTCAGAAACAGAAATTTAAATTTTCATTTCGAAATGTAGAAATAGAATTGGATTATTTTCTTTTGCATTAAAACCAGACAGCAACATAATAAAAGTTATTGTATGGCTTTTTAAAAACAAAAATAAAAAAAAAATAAATAAAAATTTCAAAAATTGTCTCAAATAAAACCTTAACTTTGTCAATAATTTAAAAAGAGGTTATTTTTTGGCTAAAAATCAAATTTTGAAAATGAAACAATTATCGTTTATTCCCAAAATTTGGATAAAAAAATTGTGGAGTTTTTAAATAATATAAAAACAATCATGAATTTCCGCTTTGAAATTTTTGACAACGGTTCTTTGACAATACAAATTCGAAAATTGCCCACTGCTAAATATTGAAATAATTTGAAATATATAAAATTTAACTCACTGATTTAGTTTCCATAACATTTGGGAATTATAATATTTTTAATAGTTGAATATTTCTTTAAGTAATTCTGACATTTTGACTTACAACACTTAAAAAAAAATCAGTACTATCGCATGGAAAGACTTTTAATATATTTTCGAACTTGATGAAAAATGTAGAAAAAAGTTCAAATAAGTAAACTGAAAATTTACAATTTTTCTCTGTAATGCATAAGGAATGCTATTTCAAAAATATTGGAATATTAATTCAAAAGTTATGAATGAACCCTTCAAAATTTTGTTTGACAATTTTTAAATGTAATTTTCGGAAATTACCAAAATATTCTCGAAAATAAATTTTAAAAAAATTGTCGAAATAAAGAATTTTAACCCAAATAATGAAAAACGAGTATTTTCATTAACACTTGAAGCGACCCTAATGTAATTTTAAATTTGGTTTTATTAATTTTTGATATAAAATGTTACGAAATTGTGAAATTTCTATCAAATAACAATTCGAAATTACTCGTTTCAAAAATTGTAAACAAAATGTTGGCATTTAATTTTCAAAAAATTGCAAATAATAACTTTTGAGACAAAATTGCATATTTTTGTATAAGAATTTTTGAATTTTGAAAATTTCATACTTCGAAATGAACTTTATAATATTTCAGTTTTGAAATGTTTCAAAATATAGTTAATAACAAAATTGTTTAAACAAAATTCATTTGTTTTCGACTCAACAAATTTTCAATTTTAAATTAAAATTTTCAATAAAGCTTAGCAAATAAAAGTCATTACAATTATTTTACGCCTTATTATTATTTTTTATTTTATGCCTTTTGCAAAATTGTTTACTAAAATTTCGAAATGATCTCAATTTTCTGTGCAAAATATTTCAAAACGAATCAAATTAATGATGTTTACTTGGGAATTTTGTAATGGATTTTAAAAATTTCTGTTGTTTTCTTTTTCAAGTCTCTAACTGAAATTTCGAAATATTTTTGAATATTTCGAATTAACTTTTTGTATAGAAAATGTTAAAATTTCGTAGTATTTTTTATTTGGAAGTAATAATTAAATAAACTTTCAATATGGAGCATTTTGAACGTTTTCAAAATGTGTTATTTTGAAGGTGTTTTCAAAATATTCGAAGATAAAATTCAAATTCGTTTTAATTTTTCCTAGAACTTTGGCAATAATTCAAAAAGAATAATCTAAATATATTCTTTATAGGTGTTAACTGGAAGATTGGAATTCAGTATGAATTAAATTTTTCAATAAATTCTAAAATTGTTTTGGATGGAAGTCCAGAAACAATCTTTTAGCACAAAATTTAATTTTCTTAACTGCGGTTGTTTCCAATTTCAACATTTGCTTTTACGAAATTTCGAAATATCTTAAAATCAAAAGTTCAAATTAGAGCATTTCTAAGGGGGTTTTTAGCAACTTTTTCAAAAACATTTTAAATTTAAATATTTTTTCCTGAAAAGCCTACATTTAAAAAATTGAGGAAATGCTTTTTTGAGACATAAATGACATTAATTAAATTTTTTACTGATTCTCAATAAAATTCCAAATTTTATTTAAATTGAAATAATTTTTTTTAGAAAATTTGGGATTTTCTGAAAATCTGAATTTTGTTATCATGATTTCCATGTTATCATGATTATCGATTTCTTAAAATTCCTCTCCTTCGAGATGATTATTTCGAATATTTTAACATTTAAAAATTGTTATTTTGTAATAATAAATTAGTAATCAAAAATTTCAACTTTCCCAGTCGTTAATAAAATTGTGGAAAATCTTCTCTTTCAAACTTTCGAAATATTTCCTCAGATACTTTTAACAACATATTTCAAACATTTCAGACAACTGTTTTAAAAATTTGTCTTTCAAATCCAATCTTAATAAGATCGAATTTTGCAATACTCTTAATTATGTTTTCTTATTGTTAAATTTCGGACAAAAAACTCTCAACTATTTCTCTCTAAATTATAACTTGACTTTTTGTAATTATATTTCCTACTAAAGCAAACACTGGCGCCCACACTGTACACCAAACACTGTCGTTCTTCATGTTAACATTCCATCCTATAGGTTCGTTTTGATTCCGTTTCAGATTTCCCTTTTTCATTATATGTATTTAAAGAAAAATGAAAATGAGAAATGTTTTTGAAAATATTTCATCACATTCATTAAAGGTCTCTCTCTCTCAATTTAATTCTACTATATAATGAACAAATTTAAAACTCAATATATACAATAATTAATACGCATGTTGATTCTTTTTTTTAATGATGTTAACTTAATTAATTAATTTATAATTTATATAATCAAATTTATTTTGTATAAAATTAAACAACAAACAAACATTATTCAATTTATTATTATATGCAATTGTAATAAACAAATAAAACCAAATGCAAAGCTGTTAATGTTTTTATTAAGGGAAAGTCTCAAGACTATTGGGAAACACTTTAAATCCCACAAAATTTGGAAAAAATATGAAGACACTATTCAAAAAATAGTAATCGTAGTGTATAATATTTAAAATTCACAATTTATTTAAATTTGTTTCATGTTTACACTAAGAATATTTGAAATATCCCAAATATTTCAAATAACCAAATATTGATATATTCAGGATATCCAAATAGTCAAAATATTCATTCAAAATATTCCAAATAATCAAAAAAAAAAAAAAATGATAAATAAATAAAAATAAGTAAATAAATAAAATAAATAAAGAAAACAAATTTATCAAATTATAATATTTTTTGAATCTATGTAATGATAATGAATTGTTATTAAGTTGTGAGTTTCCGATACATAGATTAGGTTAGGTCAGTGTGGCAGTCTGAATACCACGGAAAAAAGAAGATATGGCTGTCCCCAATTTCTCCCATTGAACCATCCTGAGTGGCCCAAGAAACTCTTAAGCCGGACAATATCTACATCGTCCAGATCTCCTATGTCCTTAAAGAAATAAGACCCCGTGTTGATCTCCGCCTATTCGTTGTTCTATATACTCCTCCTCCTCTTTATCCCTACAACTCCTGAAGAAGTCACTAGTCGCAACCTTCAATCTCACTGTATGTCTTCCAATCAGACAGTGCCCCGTCATGACGGGTACAAGTAATGAGACGTCGGGTCTTGATAGCGTTAGCAATTTGCGTGAACGCTTCAGATATAGGCGAAGCCACATTTGTCTGGATTGATTGCAGCCCACCTACCATTTGCTGCTAAACATGCTTTATCTGGCAGTAGGAACTTGCAAGTGGCTAGAGGCATGCCCACGGATCCAACTCGGCTGGAGTCTGTAAGATTGTCCCTAGTCTTGCCAGTTCGTCTGCTCTGCAGTTCCCTGGTATGCCCCTCTGGCGCGGCACCCACATAAGGTGAATGTTGAAATGCTGAGCCATCTCGTTAAGAGATCTGCGGCATTACAGGGCTTCCGCTACACAAGACTTGTTAAATTGTTCGCAATCATTATATCAAGTCTGTTGAGCAGAATTCGTGGCTGGGTCCGAAATAGCCATACTGAAAGCTCGTCCGTCATGTTTATTTTATCATTTTGCTAAAACTTATTTTAAAATAAGCTTTGCAAAAAAGGTCTTAAGCTTGAATAAGCGTAAGAGCAAATTTCTAAAACACCGATAGCATACAAGTAATATATTTTCAGAATATTCGATTTAATTAGAAGAATGAGTACCGAAAACATTAAAATTCCCACAATAATCTGAATATTCAAAATAGTTGACATATTGAGAACATTGGAAATGTTTAAAATGCTAAAAAAAATTCATAATATCCAAAATAATCCAGATATTTAATATATTCGAATTATTCACAATGTTCAGAAAATTTAAAATACTCAATACAGCAAAAATTTTCATAATATCCAAAATAATCAGGATATTCCCAATGTTGGAAATATTCAAAATATTCTAATATTCCAAATATTCAGAGCATTCAAAAAATATACAAAGTATTTAAAATAAAGAAAATATTCATAGAAATCAAAATATCCGATGCTTCAAAAATAACCCAAACATTCAAAAAACTCAAAAATAGTCCAAAAATAAAAAATATTCAGCGTATTCAAAATATAAAAATATTACGAACATTTAGAATATTCAAAATATACAAATATTCGGAATATTGAAAATACTCATATATTCCGAATATTCAAAAGAATTTAAGTACTCATAATATAGCATACATACACAATATTCAAGGAAAATTCAAAATATTTCAATTATGCAAGGTATTCAAAATGTTTTAAATATTCAAAAAACATTCAGAATATTCAAATATCTAAAATAACCAGACTATACAAAATCTTCGAAATATTAAAGCATTCGGAACATTGTCATATCTTAAAAATTTAAAATATTTTAAATATTAAATATTAAAAAAAATTTCCAAATGTTCGAGATATTCAATATGTTTAAAATATTCAAAAAAAGTAAAAGGCTCAATATATCGAGACGTTCAATATATTCTAAATGTCTAAATATACAAGATATTAGCGCCCCTTTAAAGTACACTTTACATAACGGTTCAGTTTTTACTTATTGGTTTCTCCTACTTCCACACATCACCTACAAATTTCAAGCCATGGAAGTGTCCCGTTATTTCAATTTGCACTTTTTTTTTTAAATGAGTGAAAAATGTGTTCTTCTTCTTTGATCCATTTGAATAGCACCCTCACGTGGTAATCAGTTTAAGTGTGAAAGTCGTTTGCCGATCATCATAAATCAGATCGGATTACAGTAATTGTGATTAAATATGAAACAATCGATTTTAAGTAAAATGGGCTGAGCTAAATCCTTGAGTGCCAAGGAAAGATCCAAAATTAAAACCTACAAGAAGTGTTGACTTTCTATTCATCAAATAGCCAGAAAAAATAATAGAAGTCGCAAAGTTATATCGACATATTTACGTGACACCGAAGGCTATGGAAATAATATGAAAGGTCGAAAAGCAAGTGCTATTACAGCCGCTAACAAGAGGGCTATTTTGAGATATGCCTCAAATTCACCCCACTCTGCTGCCAAAATCAAGGAAAAAGTTGGCGTCAGTGCAAGTGTATCAACGGTAAAAAGAGTTATTTTCAAAGCAGCGCACTTGCAACGCTTCAGACTTAAAAAGAAACCACCACTAGACAATCTCCGTAAGGAACGTTGCCTTAATTTTTGTCGTACGACTATGACGTGGAGTAGTGAGTGGAATGAATATTTTCCGACGAAAAAAAATTTTAATTTAAAGGGTCCTGTTGGATATAATTACTATTTTCACGATCTTCGAAAAGAGGAACACCTACTTAATCGATCACACAGCCGGGAAGGTGGAGTTATGGTATGGGGTGCAATCTCTTATTATGGCACAATAGAGCTCCAGTTTCTCTCTGCAAAAATGAATGCGACTTCATACAAAGCCGTGCTGGAAAAAGTTTTTCCTGAAGTTAAAAATGTTTTCCGAGACTTGGAATGGAAATTAAAGCATGACAACGCGACAATCCACATAGTAAGAGTCGTCAAATCATGGATTGAAAGCCAAAATGTTGAGGTTATGAACTGGCCGTCTTACTCTCCAAACTTAAACATTATTGAAAACGTCTGGGGATGGCTAGTACGCAAGGTGTACGAATCAGGCAATCAATATTCAAGCAAAAGTAAACTCATTAATGAAATCAAACATGCCTGGTCGTGTATTTCGCTGGACCTAATCAAAAAACTGTATGATTCTTTACCGCACAGAATATATGAATGTATTCTCAAACGGCGAAAGCACCCACTACTAAATTTTACTTAAAATACTTATTTTTAAATTAGATGTAAGCAAACAATGAAAGAATATTTATGTTATAGTATTACAGCAAATACGTGAAATATGATTTATAAAAGCACAACCAGTTCGTTATAATTAATATTTTGGAAAAAATCGGGCTTAGAAAAATATTTAATAGGGGTGCTATTCAAGTGAACGGCACTGTATTCAGTATATTACAATATCAGAAATATTTAAAATATTTAAAATTAGCAAAATATTTCAACTGTTCGAGGTATTAACAATGTTCACAGTAATCAAAGTATTGAAAAGAAAGCAAAAGCATGAAAATGTTCAAAATACGAAAAGTATTCAAAATTTTGAACCAAATTCAAAAATTTCCACACATTAAAAGTCATGAAGATATATAAAATAATAAAAGATATTCATAACATGGAAAGTCTATCAATCAAAGTGCAATCAGCGGCACCCACAAGGCGTGTACTGCCTGACGCACTTCGCGGTGACTGACTTTTGTGGGCGAATTGAGACATCTTTGCAAAATGACGCAGAGCACCACGAAATCCCCAGGGAGGATAGGAAAGAATTTAAAAGACTCAATTGATATAAAAAGAGAGAGATGATCACTTGTGCCACAGAGGACTGATTATTAGAAAAACCGCAGCACATCCAAAATGCACCATCTTTATTAAGGATATATATGCAGTTTGCACGACCCTATAACAACAAAATTGTTTGATATTATTGCAGTTTGTTCAAATATTGATAAGAAATCAACAGAATGAGCGAAGGCATAATCAACTTACTCGTTGTAACGAATATCGATTTCGAGCTTAATACGGACCCAGTAAACAGACATGACAGACATCTTCAGTAGGAAACCGTACAGAATGAATTTGTAAAAGACTTATCAAGCGTCAAACATATAACATGAACTTACTAACTTCGCTACCTGGATTTAATTAAATTTATACTAACAAAACATTTTTAAATAAGTGAAATAGTGTCATATATTTAAAGCACAGTCTTTGATATCTAGAAATCAATCTCTAGAATTACATGCTCAAGTTGCCGTCACTATCTGTATTTATGCGAAAACGAATAAATACTTGATATGCAGATTCTTTTTTTTTTGTATTGATTGAATTTAATAAATTTTCGTACTCATTTAGTAGTTTTATTTAAAAAATCCTAGGAGAAGACCCTAAATCTGCGACTGATTGTATACGCTAGGTCGTGTTTGTGAATGGGCGAAAGTGTTCTACCACAAAGAATCATTCACAATGAATTAAATAAACATTGATAATGCCTTATAATGACTCCAATAGAAGGAATAGGTTTTTTCATCTAATATGAGTGTAAACAATTGGAGCAGAAACGCAGGGGATCACTTCACTTTTTTAAGTATGGAATACATTACTAAATATTTACAAAAATCAATTATCGAAATCGAAAAATATTATATTTACGCACTATCCTTTAAGTCTATCTATACAAAGTAAAGTACCATAAAAAATCTAACATTATATATTCCCATTATATAAGACTGCAGTTAGGCCACTACAGGTAATGGCTGGTTAAACACACATCAAACTAGATAATATAAACATTTGACAAATAATGATATGTTTTTAATAAAAAATAAAAAAATAAAAACTTTTTATTATTTACTTTGAAACATATTTTTACCCCAAATGTCCTATAATTTGCGAATTCTATAAGCCGTTTTATTATCTTCAATAATCACACAATGAAACACGATACATAATTTAAAAACACACATTAGAATTATAAAAAAATAACAACAAAATTTTCAATATTATAAAATTTCACCCACAATAAATTTATGAAGCTAGAGAAGGAAAGTTTACGTTGTTTCGTTGTCGGTTTTCAAAAGTATCGCTGAAGTTGTCATTCCATATTTTAATTGGATTATGAAATCTTTAAATACTTAAGCTTGACAATTGCTAGTGAGATTCGTTAGTAGTTGATCCAAACAATCACGACTTAAAGCTGACTTCTTATTTAAAATATTCCATATTATAAACTAGTGGTTGGTTGGGAGATTTTTAATTTTATAAATATATATTTGATTAGAACTTACCAAAACCAGTTGTGCTTGTTCTGCTGTCAGTGCTTGCAGAGCTTGCATAAAAGATGAATCCACTGGCAGTACGAGACCATCACCAGATTCTGTATTCAAAATAGCGGGTTGGAAACAATCCGAACTTTTACTATCTACAGGCAAGTTTTGCACTTGAGTGGAAATACTATCATCCTTGGGTTTTTCTTTTATCTCCTCTTTAGTTTCTTCTATGGCTACTGAAGTTATGTGTCTTTTCGTCGGCTATTATAAGAAAACGATTTAATGAAAAACCTGTGTTATTCTTATCGAACTAAATTACCTTAGACTTTTTCCTCGACGTGCCTACCTTTGGCACTAACATTGGTTCGTACATATTCAAAGGGTTCATGATCATTTTCAAATCATATTTTGGTGAAGCCTTTTCCAATGTTAATTTGCGATAATTCTCTCGTGCAGTATTCAGGCGGCCATCTTGTAGCTCGTTGAGAAAATTTAAAAATTTGTCACAACTTTGTTGCAGGAACGCAATTCTCTCGTCCTCACGTGAGAATATAGTTTTTTCCAAACAAATGCTAGTTGTAGTATTAATTATATCAATTAAAGCTGGTAATTTTTGAGGCACATGATCCAGGTGGAAATAGCGCAACTGTTTCTGGTAAGTATTTAGGGATTGCAGGAGTAAATTGTAGGTATAGCAAACACGATTGGATGCCTCATTCGATGCCAGACTATTAAACTGTTCAATGGGCGTTGCTTTCAGTTCGTCCAACTGCAAGTAGTAAAAGAAAGTTTTGTTAAATATCGCCCAAGTTGTACATGGAATTTAACTTACCAAACCCCTTAAGGGATATAAGAAATTCCTGGAAAATCTAACAGCGAATTCCAGAGCATTTTTTTGACGTTTTGATTTCTCTACTTTATTTTCGGGAATGTTTATGTCCAGTAAATTAATCCTGAGGAAAAAGGAAAATGCAATATTGTTACTTAATGCGATTTTATCTTTGATCGAAAAATTTTTCAATATTTTTAAATATTTGGAATATTTTGGACATTTTCAAGTTTTTGATATTTTGAACAACTTGGGGATTTTACTTAAATTAGTGCGTTAACAATAGCTTTGGAACATACCATGGAATAGCATATCCATGGTAGCTACCGTAACAACTTAATCGACATTTTTAACAAGAATTTAGAAAGAAAAGAATAGAAAAACAATAAACGCATATTTGTAAAGGGTTTCAAATGACATAACTTTCGTAGAAATTAACTTCAATGTAGAAATTCACTTCCGATTCACTAAAGTTTTGCCTAAAATTGTGAATTTGAGATCAAGAAGAAATTATCGGTTATTGTGAATAAGCACACGCTTAACTACCCAATTCAAGTATTTTCGAATGTTTGAAATACATATTTTGAATAATCTGAATATTTTGAAATTGAATTAAATGTTTTGAAATGTAGTATATTTGTAATATTATAATATATAATATAATAATAACAATAATAATGATAATAATATAATATATAATATAAAATAAAATATGCGTAATAAATACAATAATATTTTAATATAATATAATTTCCTAAATTTAGTTTCTGAATCGTTCATCACTAAAATCTAGAGCAGTTTGGATAACAAATTAAAGAAGTTATTGGTGATAAAACAAACAAACCCAACTCATTTGCACAATTTATTGAAAGAAAAGCTAAACAATTCATTCGTTGTTCCAGGTTTTAAAAATTACGAGTTCGACCCTTTCTAAAACTAAAAATATTTTGTAAGATTATGAATTTTAATAAATATATTTTTATGAAGTTGAATGTGTGGGATATTTTGCGTGGCGCTGACAATTTTGAACGCTTTCCGTGTTCTTAGTTATCTCAAATAAAATTAAAAATATTCATTGCCAAGTATTTCTAAAATAATAGCTCATAGTTATAGTGTTTGAAGTATTGCCAATTCTCATTACCTTAATTTATTCAAAACCTCTATAATCTTCTCTTGAATTTCCGCCATTTTTTGAAATATACGAGTTTTTTCCGATTTCAGGTTCTCGATGGATTTACTAATCTTCAGATTCGTTGTCAGCACCTGGCGACCGTTTCTTTTCGATTTTTCCTTTTTAGTTGGTTTTCGATTTGTACAAGATCCTATCTCAGACTGTGGCTGAGTAGAAGATGCACAGCTTGAACGAACCTTAGTAGTGCGAATAGTTTCTACTCCATCCGGCGTTTGACTTCGTAGCCTTTGGGAACAAGATGTGGCCCCACTGGCGATGCCACCGCCTGCCAAACGTTCAAATGTTCGCTGCAAATGTTGTTCGCGTAAAGTTTTAGCCTTACGCGTCGTTTGCTTTATCGACTGGGATGGTGAAGGACAACGGACATGAGCAGAAAGTGGTGGTGGCTTTATAGTAGAGAAAATCTCGGTTGGATTTACGTTGACTGAATGTCTTTGTTGGTCTTTGCTACCAATGTAGATTTTCATCTGAAAGTAGAGGAAAATTCTGCAACAATATATACGAAATGGTTATCATTTCTTAACTCACCTGATTTATAGTTTGCGCATGATCATCCTGGCTGTCTTCAGTAATCTCTGTAAAGCGTAAAGACGCAGAATTCTTTAGATAACCCACATCCATGTCATTGATATTTTTCTGTGAATTAAATATTCTAAATGTTCTAAAAATTTGGTTTTATCGAAATTCACATTCCTACCTCGATCTCTATAAATTCTGCCAAACCACCATCATCCTCAAAAGGGAAATTTAACATTTCCTCTGGTGTTGGTTTGGGTTTGATGTACTTAGTGTAATGGGGTCTCTCCGAGATTTCGAATTCCATATCGCTGTCTTCTAATATGATATTTTCTACAGACGCTTGGTGGTCTTCATATGGGCTGACATTAATGTAACTGTCCGCTTGAAGTAAATTCTCCTTGATTACTTCAGTCATAAGGCTGGTCGGTGCATAGTCGGATGTATTATGCGATATTGTCTTCTGAGGATAATCCATAGCTTTCTGTGAGTTCCAGGCATCTCGATGAAACTCGTGATTTCTTATAACACGTGGAGATTGGGAATATTGGAAGGTCATAGTTCGGTTATGTTTAGGCTCAACTTTAGTCTCCAATAAAGATCCTTTACTCGGTTCTATTAACTTTATCCATTTTGCTTTAGGTTTTTGATATTCTTCTAGTTTCACATTATCGATAATTTGTGGCACTTGAGCGGAAGGCTTTTCGGGTTCCGCATATTCCACACTGTAAATAGAAGGTTTTGATGGTAGGTTGTAGGTTTGATTCAGATCTTCGACGCGTTGATTAGGCTCATCTTCTTGTATGAAATTTGCCGAAATGTTGTGATCTTCCTTCCTGGGTGATATTAGCGGCGATGTTGCGGTAGAAATAAGATTTTTCCTCAAGTAGCTACTCGGCGAATGTTGTCTTTCACTGGTAGGAAAATTCTTTTCCTCACTTTCTGTCGATAACGGTCGTAGTAAACCATAATTTTCTCTTCTAGACGATAACAATGGAGAAGTTGCAGTAGTTACGAACATTTTTCCAGAGTGAAAGTTAGGTGAATGCTGATTCTCCCTCAGTGTGTGATCCACATTCTGATGGTTTCGCTTCTCATGGGCTTTCTCTACGGATAATTTCCTTAGAATGCCTTTAATAGGCCCCCTTGGAGACAATAAAGGCGGGGTGGAGGCAGAAACCAAATTCTCTGTTGGTCCATATTTGGTTGGGCTTTGCATTCCTGAAGCCTGACATCCTAACGGAGACAAATTTCGCATTCTTGAAGAGTAAAGAACTTCAGTGATATTATTACACTTCGGCGAGGTAGGAGTTTGGGTCTTAACCTTCCTTATTATATTATCTATTTCTTCAGTACTAAGGTGCCGTACAAATTGGGTTTCCCCCCTATGCGGATGACACTCTTCCATGCTACCATTTTCAGTGGTTGGAGTACGCACATATCCCATGTTCTGCCTTATTGGCCTCTCAGACTGCTGATTGTTGTCTTGCTCTTTGTGAACTTTTTGTATGGCTCGTTCAAGAAATTCGGGACGCATATACTGAAATTTATAAATTTTTATAATTTTAAAAGGTTTTGTAGCGTAAATGAATAAAATTAATAGAAATTAAATGAAAAATTGGGAACAATAGAAATGAAAGAGAACTTGCTTTGCAAAGCGTCGTTCATATTAGGAGATATTTTCGAAAATAACAAAGATTTTTAAAACGAATCGGCATTAAGCGGTAAATCGCTTTAATTATTCAAAGAATAGAATGTGTGTAAGCGCCATGAATATATGAATTGATCCCATATCTCATTCGTGGTACGGAAGGGAATTTAGCACCATTCGGAAAGTCATGACTTCAATGTCACAAATACTTGCAATTATACTACACCCTTTCATATTAAGGGTGGATTTTATTCCTAAATGTACTGCAAAATTATGTCTAGAATTGCAATTAAGCTTTTCTCACCGATTAATAAAAAAATATATTGTTAATAAGATTAAGCTTTTCTCATCGATTAATAAAAAAATATATTGTTAATAAGAGGAACAGTTTTTACCGCTATCACTAAGTTTGTTGTTTCTTTGAAAACTTCTGGCATTTCTCTCTGAAATTGTATATATTTTTAATAAATTTTGATCTTATTTTCATATTAACATTGCTAACTAGTAATAAATAAATACTGAGATATACAAATTCAAAGGGGACTAAAAATACAAAGTATTCATAATCGAATTTGAATATAACTATTATACATAAATATATGCATTACAATGCCGTTCAAGATAATATATAAATCAAATATTAAAATAATATAAGAAGTCAAACAGGATTTCAATTTCAATGATGAATAGGTTATATTTTAGAACTGATAATTTACTAGGCATTATTATTGTAAATCTACTGATTTTTAGATCAAATTTAAAGATGAAAGAAGACAATTTAAATGGCGAATTAGATTCGATAAAAATTATAAGTCCGGTTGGCTTCGATATTACTTCGCAAGTGCCGTTTTTATTTTACAAAAATGGCAATTAATTTATAACAATAAAATTTCCCGTTTTGACGTTAACAATTAAGAAAAAGCCTCAACTGACATTACATTAGGAATTTAACATGCCAGTGAGGACAAAGTACAATAAGAAAAAATTCATTTAAAAGATGACATTGAGGGACGACTTGGGAATACAAAAACAATGAACAGAAAACAGTAAACGGCCTAAACAATTATTTGAGGTTTTTATTATTGTTATTATTATTCTTATACATAACATGTCGATCTATTGTACTTTTTCTAGCAATACATGATATTTCTTTGTGTTTTTCAATAACACTGACCTCAAAGTTTACTGCTCCTCATAAATGTATATAAAATGGAATCGTTACTTCACATATATTTCAACTGTTACTGAGCATTGCTTTTAATTAAGGACAAAATGACAAATCTTTTAGACAAAAGAAAGGGAAAAGCAAGTTTGGTGGGTGCTGTGTCATGAAGTTGTTTTTCCTACTGGCCGCATCTGCGCTCTACAGCATCGTGGACGACGTGCCGACCTATTCTCAGATGAATGAGCATATCAGAAACGCCCTTTTCTCATCTATAAAATATGTATTTTTTATTATTTTTCAATAACCAAAACTGTCATAAAGTAGACGATTTGAAATGATGCTTTCCAATATCTATGCACATATGGTAAAATTTATGAACAACATTAATTTTTTTCTAACTGGATCAATTTAGTACTCGCACGCGTATGTTTTTGCAGATATCCCGAAAAATGCTCATTATCCCAGAGATGCATGCAGTCTTTTTAAGGGCGATATTTTCATTCTAATCGAATTTTGCCCAATCTCGAACTTAACCTGCCTATGTATATGAGACATTCGTATGCAAAGTTTAAGCCTTCTAGCACAAACTATCTATCATCAAGCACACAGAGGGAGGGGAAGTTTAATATGACCATTAATTTCTACAAGCGAAATTATATATGGCTATCCTTATATAAAAAAGCCTGGACTCTTAATATACTTATACATGACTTATGATCATCATTGCAGTATTCTTCATAATTCATATCTCATTAAAAATTCATATTGAATGAACAAATATGTATAATAAAAAAGGTACAGAGCCGTGAATCATTTCCACAATTTATTGAATGAAAAGAAAAACGCACTTCTTATTTTTAAATCTGATTAAGTTGATGCATTCTGAGGTATTCCAATTTTCGGTAACACGTCCAAGTAACGATAACACGTTGGACGTAACAGGCTTATTTATATAGACGTTGGACTTCACGTAGTCCCGAAGGAAAATTTTTAGAGGTGTAATATTACTAGATCTGAGCAATCCATTCGATTGTCTGAAGCTTGAAATTAACTATGCATCGCATTGTTTTCGCGGCAGAGTGGTGGTTCTAGGGACTGTGCAGCGGGTATCAATGAAGCATCTTATTGGAAACAACAGTCATCGAGACTGGGGGCTTCAGTCGGTCTAAGACTTTTCAAGATCAAATAATACTTAGCAAAAATACCATGCCGGTATGGTTGAAAGCAATTGTCATCGATATCGGGGGGCTTCAGTCGGGCTGAAACTTTCCAAAATGAAATAATTTTTAGCAAAGATACCACGACAGATTGACCTATCATCGTTGTTTGGAAAAGGTATCAATAAATGAGTCGCTCTATACTGTTACAAACAAAATGACGAATTTAGTGTGTTCTTCATAATGGCTATAAAAATGCGATAATTCAAGAGAGAAAAACAATTTCAATCGATTTTGCACTAATCTTCCGTGACAATTGAAAAGGCATGTGGTAAAATTTCGTCCAGACTAATCAACTTCTGAAAATACTGATATTCCCGATTTCCTTCAAATCTCCCAAATTTATTCGTTATTTAAAAGCAAAATGTGTTAGCAGATAGATAAGAAAAGTCGTCCATATCTCCCCTAATTGTCGGAAAATATTAAAAAATAAAATTTTACATAGACTAGACAGCTAAGCTCATGCATTATTTATAAGAGGGGGTAATTTTGCCACTGCAGCTATTCAATTTAAGAGTACAATATGAAAAAATTGTCAAAAAAGAATCATCCTAACTCATAAATTTTCGAAGGGATCATCTTAATTGTAGGTCTACCTATACCTATAGTAAAGTACTAGACATAACGAATTTTCACTGGTAAAGCCGACATATCAGCCAGAACAGAATGCCGCCACTTCCAAGACGTTGTTACAAACTTCGGCCCGAAAGATACTCTAAGGCTTTTTCTTTGCGTCAGCTTCGCTAAGCAAAGCAACATATTCGTCGTATAACCGTAGTCTATACAAAACGCACAAATTTTTAAAAAAAAATCTGGTCGCCAAAAATATTTATTCACAGGAACTGAACCGCTTTCTTATTCTCCATATCCATTCATTTGATTCTTCGATATTTATTACTCTATTTGTTTTTCAGCAGCATAGCAATTCAGAAGGAAATTGTATTGAATTGAAATTAAAGATCTTGTCAGCCTTACAACTTGATTTTTCATTTATTTGTAGGTCAACTTACCTTAAATTCAAAATTTCTTGCCGTTGTTACCAAATCCGGGTCGTTTCGCACCGAATAACCGTAATACTGTTTGCTATTGAATTCATTCATGACCCACTGACTGACTCATTCACTTTCGACTATACCAAACACAACGAATTCCTCACTCACTTCTTCTTGTTCTAGCGTGGTTAATATATTTTATAGAAATTACAATGTCTTACAAGTGAATTGGAAATTGTAGTAAATCCTTACAACAAATTGTATACCAATAAAGTTTACTAAATAAAATTTGGTACGTTTAATGGAACTGCAAATGAAAGAAGAAACTGCTCAAAAATATAAAGAAATTGAAAAATTAAGATTTTATTTTCTTCCTGACGTTTATTTCGATGCTAAAATAAATGAAAACTGAAACTAACTGAAAGCAGGTACTAACTGACCGACAGCGGCGAACTTGTCATATGTTCGTTGTTTGTTTTGAAATCCTGCTTTCACATCAAACACCTGCTGCGGTTCATATTAGGGTAGTCTTCAAACCAGAAGAGGGCTGAAGGATAGAGTTGCAAAGTGTCGATTCGTTTGAATATTCGACACATCGAAAATATTTCGATTAATCGATAAATTAACAATTACAATTATTTCGCCGGTTATAATCAGTCTTCATAGATTTGTCGAGTTGTAAACAAACTTTGTTGTTGATGAAAACTTACATAAAACAAAAAAAAAATACTTTCGAACGCACAAAATTTTTTTTTAAAGTAATGCAAAATATTAGATAAATATGCTATCTGAACTATTTTTTATTTAACCATCGAAGACCAACCAAGAGGAATACAAAAGCAAATTTGGCTGGAAATGAATAATGTATTTAAAGTAAGTTAAACAGTTCAAACAAAATTAAATTCCAAGCAGAAGTATGTCAGAAGCTACTTTTCTTTTTTTTTTTTTTTTGTTTTTGTATGAAAAAAATCGATTTTCCTTTGAAGCAATGCATTGGAAGACGTTTTTCATACGAAGAGCAAAATATTTAATCTAAGAAGTCGGTGTATCGATTGTTTAAAAAGGGGGAAAAACGGCGGAAGTGATTTAAATTGTTTTTAAAGACCGAAAGAAAACTAAAACTAAACTAAATATATTATAAAATTTTCTTAATACCAAAAACATCTAAAAAGGAAATAATCGCACTATTCTTTACGAAATATAGAAAAAAATTCGATTTTATACCAAATATCTATTACTCTACGTAAAACTTGAGCTTTCTTGCAAGACAAATTTATTTCTCTATTAAAATAAAATATGCTATTCTGTGCAGTAAATTAACTTTTCTACATATTTATCGGAAAAGCATATTTTTATGAATGTATATTGAAAGCATGAAAACTATATTTGTTTATTCTTTGTGAGAATAATTCTTAAATTAACTTAATTTTGTTTTTTTTAAGTAACAAATCTTCACTTTCCATATATAGGGTAATTTTTTAAGATTTAAGTTTTTCAGGTTGGCAGCACTGGTTGGTAATGGCGTCCAAACGGCATCTGTCAAAGTGCAAAGTGTACAGTATACTCTAACATTTCTGTGCAACATGCCACAATTCTCGTTACACAAGGCTATGTTGAAGGATGAATTTGGTGAGCAGCTTATCTCTCGATTTGGCCCTTGATTATTTATTGCGAGTTTATGTCAAGTCGTTAGTCTATGTGGACAAGCCGAACACCATTGAAGCCTTACAGGATAACACAACACTCGTTATTCGTGGAATACAGGCCGAAATACTCGAAAAAGTGACGAAAAATTGGACCTTCCGAATGGACATTTTGAGGCGGAGCCGCGGACAAAATTTACATGAAATTTTCTTTAAAAATTAAACTGCAAAGACCAATTTATCGATTGCAATAAAAAATATTGATATATGATGCACATTTGAGTGTTTTATTCGATTTTAAAAAAATCACCTTTTAGAAATATGTGCTTTTCATATAGGAAGTCCATCTTTAAATATAAGAACCTGTTTTTTGCATATAGGAAAGTTATTTTCACTGAGAAATGTTATGTTCTCAAATATAAACATCTCACTTTTCCCATAAAACAGTATTTAGTTTTTACGTAGAAAAGTTAAATTTTGTATAGTTTACTTTATTTAGAAAAGGTCACTTTTCGTATAAAATAGTTAACTTTTCATAAAGAAAATTTGACTTTTCATATAAGAAAGTTAACTAATCATATGTAAAATTTGACTTTTCATATAGAAAAGTTGACTTTTCATGTATATAATAGTTGATTTCGTTTTTCATAGCTCAAAGTATACTTTTAACACAAAGAGGTTCGCTTTTCAAATAGAAAAGTGCACTTTTCGCGTAAAAAAGTTTATTTATCATATGAAACAGTTGCCTTTTCGCTTTTCATGTAGAAAAATTCACTATTGTTACGCAAATATCCAATCTTCATATAGAATATTTCATCTTTCATGTAAAAACATGTACTGTTTATTCCAATTCATAATATTTTTGCATTTAAGTTTTCAACAACCGTTCACACACAAACAAACATTTGTTGCAAAAACATGCACGGCAATTAATTTCCAAGTCAACCGATGAAAATTTTGTGGTACAACTAAATTCATTTCTGAACACACCGCGTCCCACAAATACAAAATTCGCCTTCTTAACCAATTTTTTCTGTTGGCGGCGTATAGAATACAGTCGTCAAATTTAGTGGCGCAGGTCAAATACCAGTACAAACGACTTGGGTTTGGGACTTGGGTTATTCTATCGATTTCTTACCAACTTTGGTGGGGAAAGCTCATAACGGCAACACTGCAGCGAACATATGGCAAGTTTACCGCTTTTGGCCTGTCAGTACGAATTCCTTGTTTGCTTCAGTTATTATTTATTTTAGCTGCGAAGTGTGTCATTCTCTACTTTGTTGGGGCAATTTCTTTTATTCTCCATGCGACTAGAACAATTGAATTTCTTTTTACTGATCATATGAAAAAGATTTGCCACCGCTTTTTAACTCATTTACCTATATATCCGTAATGAAATGTAATATCGACGAAATGTATAAACTTAATATCCAAACGAAGTTATTAAATCGTTGTGTGTCGGTCGGGTGGCCGGAAGTGAGTCAACGCGATGTGAATGAATTCAATGGCGAGCAGTATTACGGTTACTCGGCGAGAAACGATCTGGATTTGGCACCAAAGTTGAGAAATTGTGAACTACTGGTAAGTTGAACTTCACGTAAAAGGAACCAAACAATATGTCTGATACATTAAGTAAAGAACTAGAACAATAAAAGAAACAACCAAAGAAATAAAAGTAGAATTAGAAAAGAGTTGACATTTTTTTAAATAAATATCGTTCGGTAACTGGACTCTTTAAAACATTCAGTGTTCTGCTTTGTCGCCATAAAATATGCTGTTAAGGATTAGCTCGGAACTATATTCTGCTTGGCGTTCTTCAGGACATTTGGCGTAGATATTGTACTTTATCCGGCGAAGCCAACACAATCAAATGAATATGACCTAAGAGAGAATGACCTCTATATAGTCGTAGCCGATAAACGAACTCATCGTCAGTGATTCCACTTTTGTCAATATATCGGTTTATATCGTGAACATTTTTAAAATAAACAAGCACGCGATTAGGGCGATACCTTTGAAAAATTTGAGAAATTAGATGATCTTTACTCGGATCTATTGAGTGTCATAGTGTAGTATTTAAAAACTGACAACGTAAAAGGATTGTGGAACCCTGAAGGAACAGTTTTTACAGACTTGGATTTAATTAGCATACGGGCAAGATTTTTCGTACTAGATGAAATTTATGCAGTAAGGGCTCCTATTAAGATACGTGAGAATGTTTTTTATTACTGCGTTCCTGATCGGACATATTTTGTGATTTTTTTTTTTTTGTGATACGAAAAATGTTAAAAAAATCTCAGTAAGAGCACAAACGTTAAAAAATCCTAAAAAAAACCAATTTTTCTAGACGTGGATTTAAACGAACTCATCGTCATTGATTCCACTTTTGTCACTATATCGGTTTATACCGTGAAAATTTTTAAAATAAACAAGCACACGATTAGGGCGACACCTTTGGAAAATTTGAGAATTTAGATGATCTTTACTCGGATCTATTGGGTTTCATAGTGTAGTATTTAAAAACTGACAATTAACGTAAAAGGATTGTGGAACCCTAAAGGAACAGTTTTTACAAACTTGGATTTAATTAACATACGGGCAAGATTTTCCATGCAGAGATGAAATTTCTGCAATAAGGACTCGTGTGAAGAGTTACTGATCGGAATTATCTTGTGTTTTTTTTTGCTATTCACCATGTGAAATCAGATGTTACACGAAAAATTTTGTACCATTTTGAATGGAATAATAATTTTCTTGTGAAAAATACTTAGTGATACACTAAACGGTGGACAATGCCATGAAATGTAGACCAAAATCAATAGAATAGTGGGAGGGCCAAAATGCTTTCTTATTACAAATAATATATGGACTCATCTCTTTAGGTCGTTCTCCGTAAAGTAGCACCCTTTGGTATAGGGGGATTTCTTAATCGTAGTTTTTTTTTTTAATCGAATAAAACACTCAAATTTGCATCATATGTATATTAAAATTTTTTATTGGAATCGATAAATTGGTCTTTAAAGATAATTTCATGTAAATGTTGTCCGCGGCTCCGTTTCAAAATGTCTATTCGGAAGGTCCAATTTTTCGTCACTTTTTCGAGCATTTCGGCCTGGATTCCACGAATAACGCCCGTTATGTTATCCTGTAAGGCTTCAATAGTATTCGGCTTGTCCACATAGACTAACGACTTGACATAACTCCACAAGAAATAATCAAGAAGCGTTAAATTGCAAGATCTTGGGCCAAACCGAGAGATAAGCTGCTCACCGAATTCATTCAAATTCAATTCATCCATTGAGCAGTGTGGCATGTTGCACTGTCCTGATGAGACCACGTGTCAACCAAGTTTAACTCAGTCAATTGGGGTACAAAAAAAAAATCCTTGTGGTTAAGTAACACAAGCGTAATCGCTGAGAACGGCGACGAATTGACATTCCACGATCGTCATTAATACTGGTCGCTACGGCTGCAATATTTTCTTCGGTATGCACTCTACGCATGCGAGTCGATGCGAAAACAAAGCAAATTTGGTGCGAAATTTGGTGATAACAGCACGAATTGTTGATTCAGCGATGCACATTTGTTACAGAGCACGAATTTTGATAATAAATTTCTACGATTTGCAATCGTTGCTCGTTTGTTAAGCTGGGATCCCACTATCGGCGCAATGTACCGATTTTTGTAAAATTCAATAGGCCGATAGTGGGAACGCACAACATTTGTCAAAATGGGACAATCTGTGCCGAAATCGTGCTGACTAAAAATAATGAAATACAACCCTGTTGCACCGATAATGTGAACACTCTGTACATAAAGTGGAACAATAAAATTGTTAAAAATGCGACGATTTTTATCGGCCACTTGCACACCGATCAAAGTTAACAATTAGCGCCGATTTTTAAGAACAACATTGTTTGTAAACACAAGAAAAGCGGAAGAAGCACAAAAAAGAAAATTTAAACTGAATACGCGTAGTCACAAAAAAAAATCATTAAAAATGTATTCAGACTACGAAATTTTAGAAGGCGAAACAAGTTTTGAAGAATTGTCTACATCAAACCCGGAAAACAAAAGGAAAAGGCCACGAGTACTATTGTACTATTTTTTTGCTTACCTTTTTTATTACACCGCTTTAATGCTATAAAATAAGAAATTGATTTTCAATTTTGTAAATCAATCAGCGAAGACATGTAAACAAAAAACATATGATTCAATTTCTCAAAAAGTGCGCTGATAGTGTGACCACGTTTTGCAGATTATGCACAAATTTTTCTTCCGGCCGACATGTACCGAAAACAAATAGCACAATATGCGATGATAATGTGACTGCTCAAAAAGTAATTGCCCAAATCCTTGTCAAACGCACCGATGTAGCACAATAAAAATCGGTACATATTGTGCTATGTGCGCCGATAGTGGGATCTAAGCTTTAGTCTTTCCTTGATGAAATGGCAGGGTATACTGTACACTTTTCACTTTGACAGATGACGTTTGAACGCTATTACCAACCAGTGCTGCCAACCTGAAAAACTTAAATCTTAAAAAATCACCCTATATTATACATTAACCATGCCCACAATTATTGCGTTGCTAATAAAGCATAATGTAATGGTAAGAATATATCAGGCAGTGGGTTGCAATCTGCCATCGACCGCGCATTTGGAAGAAGTTAATAGTAAGCTAAGTTGTAGTAGAAAAAAATTCCCCTCGGATTTCTTGAATGAGACTTTGGAAAGCTTTCTCACATTCAGTGAGCTTTTACACTCATTCTGTTGTACAGGGTGGCGTACGAATCGTGCTACGGTGTAACAGTCACTGTCAATGGGGACCGTTAGTTAAAGATGTTGAAGCAGTTTGTTTTACTCAGAACTGTGCCGAAGACGTATCCGTTTCAACAGCATTTGGTTCCAGCAAGATGGTGCAACTGCACGCATAGCCAGACCGGTTGTGGCGGAGCTCTAATGAAAATTCTCAAACTTCAGAAACTCTATTTTCCGCTAGCACTCCGCTGACTTCAACAGATTTTGTTTATGGGGTTAAATTAAGAAAGAGGTGTACAAAACGAAATCAAGGAATTTCGTTGAATTGCAGCAATCCATTAAAATTATAATTAAGGCGATTCCGCAATTAATAATTATCTGATCAGGTGTTGCATATACATATGTGAGTGAGCATGGAGGTCATTTACGGTTTATCATGTTCAAAACCAATTAGTTAATTATATAAAATAAAATTGAATTAGCAGCCCTGTATGAAAAATTGAAGTAATCCTCAAGGAATAACTTTTTTCAACAATCACTTTTTTTTGATTCAAAAATGTTTCTTTGAATGCAAATATTTTCCAATTACATAGAAGATACTTTAAATAACCAAACTAATTTTGAGTTTTTCAAACCATTTATTGTGAAGTGGATTCAATCCGTCACATGATCATCATAAAATCACATATTTTTATTAATTCGTGGGCACTGATAAGTCCGTATGAAAGAATATCGTCCGTCTTATGGCAACCACATGTTAAATTTGTTAGCGCCAATCGGAATTTGGAATTCTTTGGTTGTTATGGTCTTATTTCGGTGCTCTATTTTTGTTGGAAACCATATATCTGGTCATAATATTAAAGGTAATTCGAACAAGTGGACAGAGGGAGAGAGAGAGACACAGAAATACCTCAGAAGTACGCAAAACTACTCATTTTCAAAACTGGTGTGAAGTTATGATCTCACATTCTAGACCTTTTTTGTGAACGTCGAATAAGTGGTGTGATATCTTTCAACATATCACGACAAAGATCATGTAATGATAATGATGATATTTCTCTCTTGATAGTTAGTTCCCATTGTAATTCTAACCAACTTAAAACGCTGAATAGAACCAAAGCCATGGCTGCTAAAAGTCATTTCATTATTTGAACCAGTGGCTCAAAGTTGTTGCTTAAATTTCGGAGATCGGCGATCTTTTCAGATACTATGAATAGCTTTTGTACATTTTCTCATTCTCATAAGGCTACAATAGAATAAAACAACTAATTTTTTAAAAGAAATATCGTATGTATATATTGTATTTAGTAAGTTTTATTGAAAATATATATTTTTTTCATTTTAATCAGATTTGTTTTAGAACTTATTGTCTTAATAATACTCTTAAATATGAGAACAATTGCATAAATTTCACATTTGCCAACATGTCCTTAAGATTGTTCCATCTAAATTTGCAGGGTCTTTTCTTTTAACAATAAATAAATCTTAAAATCTAAATAACTTTTTATATTTCAACTACTACCGGACTGTTTAACATTTTCTATAGAATCATATCTCTCCAACTCTCTCTCTTGCGCGCGCTCTCTGTCCGGTACTTGAACTCTAAGGCAGTAAGTAGGTCCTTCATTTGGGAAACTCTGGGTCTTTTGTTGTTTTCTTTTTGTTAATCTTCATTTTCAGGCATTGGATCGAAATCTTCACGACTGGCGATATGAATTATTGATAGGATAATGAAAAATGCTATAAATAAATATATGATACGAGAATCGAGAAATATATCGATCAAAAACAAAAACGATCAGCCAAATATATTAGAATATAGACTATTAAGACCGTTGGTAATGGAGGAGAAAATGCCCGAATCGCTGTAGCCAGGCTGGGGTGGCCGATAGAGATGTGGTGGTGGTCCGGGTAAAGGACGATAAATTTGAGATATAGGCAGATTGCCACTGCCCTCGGTACGCTGCAAAAGAGAAATCAAAAAAGAAAGTAAATAAAGATTAGTCGTGGATGTTTCAGGTACAGCAACGAACACTCATATGTGAAACACCCTGTTGATGTGTGTGTATGTGTGCTAATAGCGCTAGTAGGTGTAGTATATGAAGCCTTAAGGTATGCTATGAGTTCAATAAAATGTTAATACTAATAACAAATAAAGCACTGAAAGAAAAAACTATATGAAACATTCTTGATAATGATGTGAGGGGGGAGAATAAAAAAATGTTTAAACAACGAAATTTTGTTTATAAAGAAAATATTTTTGTTTTTCCAAAATGCATTTTAGTTAAATTGAAATCTATACTTACTACCAAAAAACTTTGTTTTGTAAAAGGGGGAAGCAGGGCTAGTTGTATTAGTTTTACCAAACACCAAGACTTTCGAAAGCTTTTAAAACATTCATTACTTTTTCTTAGTTGTAGGTAAGTTTTTATTATTTTTTTCCACTACATTTTCAACAAATTCTATATTTACACTGTTTTTTTCCAAATCTTTGGTTAATTTAGTAGCAAATTAGTACTTAATACGATAATCTACGTTTCGTGTCCAGAAACATTTTAATCATTTTAGATTTTTTTAATTTTAAATTTTAACTAAATTCAAAATTTTGTCACTTTAAATTTTTTGTTTGGTTTTTGGCATAACAACAAACTAATCTGTGGGGAATATGATTTTATCATTCACATTTTTGCGATTAGTCCTGATTGTTGTTGTAATTGTGGGCGTGGTAAACTGCTGAAATATAATTCGTTTTTCCATCATAAGAAGTGTTGATAATACAAATGTAAACAATAAAAATTCAAAGAAAGAAAAAACGACAGAAGAAATCATTGTTTTTTTTTTTGTTTGTTTGTTTGATTTATATTTGAAAAAGAAGGCGAGGAAGATACAAAAAAACAAAAGAGGAAAACACTACTATAATTTCTTTGGTGCAAGCATGCCTAGTATTCGGAGTTAATTATTTGTTTAGTTACATATTAAAGAAAAGTTATATAGAATTTTATATTATTTTTTAAAGAAAACAAAAAAAACTGAAAAATAATCGTCCCGGTCGTAATTGTAATACCCTCCAGCACAGTGCAAGCGAGAATATTGTTTCCATAGCCGGCATAATTTTTTTTTTTTTTTTGAAAAGACATTTCTAAACCCCATGATTTGCCCTTTAGAAATTCTTAAAAAAATTCACGAAATATTTGAATTGCACGCCACCTGTGCGGTAGTTTGCTGTAAGTAGTCTTTATAGCTGATACTTCAACAAAAATCGATATTGTTTTAAGAAATTATTCTTGAAAAGTTTCGAACGCCATTGACATTTGCCGAAAATATCTAATTCGCTCCTATCCCATGAATTGGATATGGAGTGGTTTTTTACATTCAACGATCTTATGCGTATTCTATTTTTAGATTCACTGAATTGCTTAATGACGTTAATTTGAATAACTTTTACTAAACCATTTATTTCCAATTGAAAATGAGAACATTCCATTTATACATTTTTTGGAAAATAGCAAGTGCAAGTTTGTGATATTCTATTTATATTCCATATAAAAGTTTGTGATCATTCATTTTTATTTCTATTTTGAGATTTCCTGTATGCATTTAAGGCAATTTCAAATGAAAACGAGATTTCCTATTTATATTTGAGAACATTTTAAATCAAAATGAGATTTTCCATTTATATTTGAGAAAATTTCACATGATATTGAGATTTTCTATTTATAGTTAAGAAAATTCCAATTGAAAATGACGTTTTCCGTTTGTATTTGATAAAATTCCATGCGGAATTTAGGTTTCCTATTTATTTTTAACAAAATTGTAATTAAAATTGAGATTTTCCATTTATATTTGAGAAAACTTCAAATGATAATGAGATTTTCATTGTGAAAATTCCTAATGATAATCAGATTTTCATTGTGAAAATTCCAAATGAAAAATTTTTTAAAAAAATTCCAAACAAAAATGTGTTTTTTTTTTCTTAATTCAGAAAATTTCAAACGAAAATGTAATTTTTCATTTATAGTTGAGAATATTTCACATGAAGATTAAATTTGTCATTTATATTGGACAAAATTCCATATGAAATTGGGAGTTTTTTCTTTATATTTGAAAAAATTACAAATGATATTGAGAAAATTCCAAACATAGTTGATAAATTATTCAATTAAACTGAGAAATTTCCTGACATATAATTGCTTTATAAAATCCTTTAGCATATCCTGCATTCTAAAAGTTGCTTTGTGAAAAGTTGTTGAATACTAATTGGTTCTGCCACAATCTGCAGTGGTTGCTGTAGCTTTTAAAGTATCTACTTTATTTGCCAAGAACTTTAGTCTCCATTGTCATCATTGGTTTGATTTTCGATCAAATAACCTACATTGGGCTTAACATGTATAATGATATTTTCTGATCAAATTTGTAACCAAGTTCTCAAATTTCAATAAAATCTACAATGCCATGAAGCGTTATTCACATACAATAAGAAACTCCGAAAAGTCGTCACCTAATTGTTTCGACGCCACAGCATTCCAAGAATAAAAGTTTTGATTTTCCAACTTGGTCAATTCCAATTTCTAATAGCAGTGAAATGTTTTCAATTTGATTTGAAAATTTTTCAATTTCATTGGAAATTTTGCAATTTAATTTGGAATTTTCTCAAATGCCAATAGAAAATCCGGTTTGCATTTGAAATGTTCTCAAATAAAAACAGAAAATTTCGATTTCAATTCTAATATTTTCAAATATAAACGTAAAAATTTCATTTTCATTTGGAATTTGCTCAAACATAAATAGGAATTTCACTTCTCTGTAGAAGTTGTGTGGTTCCGACAACACAGCATTTCAAGATTACACCAAAATTTTTTTATTATCAGCTTGGTCATTTCCGATTTCTAGTAGCAGTGGAAAGTTCTCAATTTCATTTAAAAAATTTTCAATTTCGTTTGGAAATTTTGCAATTTAATTTGAAATTTTCTCAAATATCAATGGAATCCCCATTTTCACTCGAAATGTTCTCAAATATAGACATAAAATTTCAGTATCAATTCTAATATTCTCAAATATAAACGCAAAAATCTCATTTCCATTTGGAATTTGCTTAAATATAAATAGGAAATTCAAACTCAACATTAGGGACAGGGCAAAAAGGCCACAGTGGCGCTATATGTATATGCGTGCAAGAGGGCAATAGCGAAACAATGGGGATTAAAGCCCCTCATTGTTCACTGGTTGCATACTGTAGTAGTAAGACCGGTAATGTTGTATGGAGTTATCGTCTGGTGGTGGTGGTTCTTAAGAAGTCCACATACTGTAAAATACTGAACAAGGTCCAGAGGATGGCTAGTCTGTGCATCACTGGTACGCTTCGCACCACTCCATCCGATGCACTAAATGTAACTTTGCATTTACTACCCCTGGACACAATTAGTATGCAGACTGTAAGAGCAATCACAGTGGTCAAACAGTGGTTACGGTCACGGGGTAATCCTTAACATGGTGCCTGACATAACAGGCACCATAGACTACACTCTAGCTGAACCAATGTTCGACAAGAGGTTTATACTTATACCAGATAGAGATACGTGGAAATGTAGAACTTCTGGTACAAGACTGTATGCCGACTTCTATACTGGCGGCTCAAAATTAAATAATCAGGTAGGTTTCGGGGTCTACTTTAAAGACCTAGGGCTAAGTATAGCAAGAAGACTCCCTGATTACTGAAATTTTGACCATTAAGGAAGTGACAGAATGACTTATATACATATAATGCCCTCACCATGGTGTGGATTAACATATTCTCTAACAGTCAAGCTGCCATTAAATCCCTGGATTCTGTGTTCCTGAACTCAACATCAGCCCTGAAATGCCGCAAATCTCTTAACGAGGTGGCTCAGCATTTTAATATTCCCCTTATGTAGGTGCCACACCAGGGAACAACCTGGTGCGGAGCAGACGAGTTGGCAAGACTGGGAACAACCTTACAGACTCCAGCCGAGTTAGAGTTCGTGGGCATGCCTCTAGCCACTTGCAAGCTCTTACTGCGAGATGGGGCATATTTAGCAGCAAATGGTAGGTGGGCGTCTGTCGGGGGCTGTAATCAATCCAGATAGATGTGGCTTCGCCTAGATCTGAAGCGTTCACACACACTGCTGTCGCTATCAAGACCCAAAGTCTCATTACTTGCATCCGTCATAAAGGGACACTGTCTGATTGAAAGATATGCAGTGAGACTGAAAGTTGCAACTAGCGACTTCTGCAGGAGCTGTGGGAATGAAGAGGAGAAGGAGTCCATAGAACACCTCCTCTGCAATTGCCCCACCCTGGCGAACAGGCGAGGATCAACACTGGACTCTTATTTCTTTAGGGACCTAGGAGATCTGGACGATATAGATATTGTCCGACTTAAGAGCTTCTTGAGGCGCTCTGGATGGTTCAACGGGGGAAACTAGGAACATCCATATCTCTAGTTTCCGTGGTATCACAATGGACTATGCAGTCTAAGTGAGTCTGTCTACTCACACTGCCAAACTGATCTGACCTAACCTAAACAGGAAATCTAATTTTGATTTAAAATTTTGTCAAATATAAATCGAAAGTCTCAATATCATATGGAATTTCAACAATTACAATTAGAAATTATGTAGACTTGTCGATTACTTGCCCATTTGAAGTTTTTGTTAGCACGTCGAACAAATATGGCATCGAAGAAATATGGCTGTATCGGAGCTAGAACATGGCATCATATGCACGATAGTTTTGTGCTAGCGGCATCATAAGTTAAGGTTTTGTGACATTTAGAACATTTGGAACAATTTTGTGGTATTTACATCTTTCCACATTTGTGAAAGTTTTAACCTTAAAAAAATGAGTAAGAAAACTGTGTGGGATTTCTCTTTCCTAGAAACGCCTAACTCCATAAACCCATAGTGGTGGTCATACAATTTATCTATATGTACACTGATTCCCTGTATGTTTTGAAAACTTTGCTACTCCGAAGATGTCCGCCAATTGGATGTTTCATCTGTTCGGTAGACGACCAACAATGTTATTATCTCACAATAGATTTATTATTCTGTGATAGAGGGTCTTTTTGTTTTCTCTTTTTGCCCTAATTGAACGATCACTTACCTTCGAAGGCTGTAACGTGACATTCAACAGTGTGGGATGTTGCTCTACGACCACAAATTCAATTTCCCGAGGACCATAACCTTCGGCAAAGACCTACAATGAGTAATATTGCAAACATATGCCTACATCCATAGATAAGAAAATACTCGCCTCCAGTTTGTAATAACCCGGCAATAATATTCTCCAGAATTCACCGTGTTTGGTGGTTTGGAAGCCAACATCTCGTCCCTTGATCTTCAACGAAGCCCGCTCAATGGGAGCGTTGTTAGAATCTAAAACAAAGCCTTGGACACCGCGATGAGCTTCAGCCAAAAATTTAATCAAAGACTGGAAAATGAAACATTAAATGAATTTGCAGATTATTACAGCTTAATCATCAGGGTCAAGATGATTTACTCACCAACTGATTATCTTCCCAGTACTTTTTCAATTCATATGCGGGTGGAAATTTACAGCATGAAATCTCCAGCGTCACTTCCATACAGCCATACCAGACATATTGATAATCTTGCATGCCTCCTGTTAAAGGATACCAGGCTGCTCCATTCGTAATGCCATTCTCAAAGGCTGGGGTGGCCGATTTACACGCTACACCTCGGGACATTTTGGCATGATTTTTGGCATAGACCAGCGACAGGTGCTTAAAGACATCGTCGTCGGGTGTCAGTGACGGGGCAGCTGAATAAGTTTGGAACACTGCGCCCAGGGGACATGTTGGTGGAAGGAGAGTGAGAAGAGTGCACACATTTTACAATATGGTCGTACAATTTTTTTGGAAGTGAAGGTACAAAATGACAGATTTATTGTTTTGTTTTTTTAGTAACTTTTAGAACGAAACTACTCACTCGCGCATAAGGCCGATGATCTACAGATTCCTTTTAGTCGCCATATTGGTTTTTAAATGAGAGAAGTGTAATATCACTTTATACAACAATTGCGTTTACTAACTACAATAACAACTACGAAATGACTGAGTGAGAGCGAGAGTTATGAAGAAGATGACTGAAAATGAATGGTGATCTCTGGAGGTGATGGAGGGAGAGATTTTCTTTTGTGGAATTTTTCGGAACTTTTTTTATTCTCTTACGAATACTTAAAGAATATTTGTTTGTTTGGGAAGATTTTAATACCTTCAGAGCGAACAAAATTAAATCATTATAATCAAGTCTAATATAGTGATTTAAAAATCCCTAATTTCCAGATAAACTGCGATGAAATATGGGCCTGTATTTCAGATTCTGATTCTGAGACATCGCAGTTTTGGATATAAACTTTGAATATTGCATCATTTCGAATTGAACATGAGAACATTTCATCTATATTTTAGAAAATTCCAAATTAAGTTGAGCTCTGCCATTGCAAAATGAGATTTTCTATTCATATTTGAGATAAATACAAATGAAAATGATATTTTCCATTTATGATTGCCAAAATTTCTAAAAGAAAATTAAATTTCTCATTTATATTTGAAAACATTCCAAAAGAAATTGGAATTTTAAAATTATATTTGAGAATATTCCAAAAGAAATTGGAATTTTTACAATTATATTTGAAAAAAATACAAACGAAATTAAACGAATTTAAGAAATTTTGAAATGAAATCGAGATTCTTAAATGATTTTGTGAAATTTTAAAATGAAGCTAAAAATTTTTTAGAAAGAAATTTTATATTTAGAATATACTGAATTCACAACTTTTTTTTTGGGTTATATTTTATTTTACAGAGTACAAATTCGTATATGATTGAAATTAAAAGATGAAAGATGATGCGTTAGGAAAATTAAAGGAAATGTAACTTGATATCAATTTTTTACTGTCGAAGGCTGATTGTTGCCACAAACAATAAGAAGTCCCGCAAGTTATTAACTAACTCTCCCCGCATCCGTGCCAGTAATACAATTCTGATGTCCTTACGTTTAAAACTTATACTAGATAGTTTTTATTTTCAATTTCATCAATTCCAAACAGAAATTCTGTTGGAAAATTCGTTTTGGCAACTACAACTAAACCATTTTTTCGAGTTTTTAAATAGAAAATAGTCGGATGGAGCTAAATCTGACGAATAAGGTTCATCATGCATCTTCAGCAATTCAAACTTTAATTCATTAAATTTGGCCATCTTAATAGTGGATGTGTGAACTGAAGCATTGTCTTGATTAAACAATATTTTCTTCTCCGCCGAATGCCGTCTTTTTCCATAATTTCATCATCTAAACGTTGCAATAAATTTGCATAATATTCGCCTTTGATGATTTTTCCTCTCTGAAGATAATCAATAAAAATAATCCCACATGCATCCCAAAAAAAGAGACGCTATGATCGTGTCTGCGGATGGAACCGTCTTCGCCTTCTCTGGACGTCATTCTTCCATTCCAGACCACTGCTTTGACTATTTTTTGTCTCAGCTGTGGGGTGGTGGATCCATGTCTCATCCATGGTTAAAAATCCACGCCAAAATTCGGCTTTATTGCGGTGAAACATCGCCAAACACTCTGCTGAAACATCTTCACGACGCTATTTTCACTATATTGAAAGCAAGCGCGGCACCCACCTTGCGCATCTTTAAATTTTCGGTCAATATACGATGTATAGCACTTTTTCAAATGCCTATCATTTCAAGTAGCGATGATCCTCCAATACCATTTTGAGGTATTAGATTTTCTTAACCCTGTCTGGCGTCGACACCTCATTTGGTCGACCACTGCAATGTTCGCCTTGGCAGCCCGTACGGCCTCGTTTAAACTCTGCTGCCCAATATTTTTAGAGTAGAATCTAGCTCGGCTATAATATTGGTTGGACTAAGAACTTTCAAATGGAAATATTGAATTATATAACGGTGACCAATTTTGTCCATGTTTACAAATTCACTGAGATCGTTTACTTTGGATGGCTCACATACAAATACTAAACAATGTGACGTCTTAAATCCTAAAACATATGTTTTATAAGGTTGCCACTTTTTACCAAAATAATTTTTTTTAAACTACTGGCACCATATATAAGTCAGTTCGGCTAGTTTTGGCACCGCCCTCGTATAATCAGGGATCGAACATGTAGGAATTACACAGTGACATGTTTTGCATCATATTGAATGCTAATAATCAATCAGGTTTTCGTGTTATGATCAGGAGTTATCCAAAATGCCTTGTGGATATATTCGTATTGAAATCTGTCATCTGTTACTGTTATGTACGAGTAGCTCTCCGTGACGAAATAACCGATCTGAATCCGTTATGGAAGTGAGATATATATCAATTGGGACATATACCTATATACTCGCATAACTGAATCTGCTTCTTATTACTTTGTGAATAACCAATGATATTTAAGGAATTGTATTTTTAATGGCGGGGCAGTGAACTGTACGGAAACATGATATAAAGGGTGACCCAACAAGAACGCAAGATTTAAATGACTGATGCAGCAATTGAGTTGTTTCTCTGGCTGTATGACATGTGGCGCCATCTTGTTGAAACCACATGCCCTTCAAATTAATTTCTTCAATTCTAGGCACGAAAAAACTGATTATCATTTCACGATACCGAACACCATTGACTGTTTGCGCTTGACATGCCTTATTTTCATAAAAAGAGGTCCAATGATTCCTCCAGCCCAAAATCCACACCACACAGTGACACGTTGAGGATGCATTTGCTTCTCGTAAATCACTTGAGGATTTTCCTCACCCCAAATGCTTCAATTCTGCCTATTGACGAAGGCATCAAGATGGAAATGGGCCTCGTTGCTGAAGGTGATTTTATCGGCAAAATGAGCATTTTCATGTTGTCTCTCCAATACCCAATTAACGAACTCCCTTCGCTATCCATGGTTAACTGGCTTCAGTTCCTGAGTCCATTGAACTTTGTATACATGAAGATGCAAATCTTTCGTCAAAATTCGCTGCATAGTGGATTTGGAGACACAAATCTGCTGAGCTCGGTGTCGAATTGAGGTGGATGGAGTTTGAGCGACATCATCACGTACAGCTGCTACATTTTCGGTCGGTCGACCTGGTCGAAGGCGCGTTGTTGTCTTTACATCACTAACAGACCCAGTTTTGGCAAATTTATCCATTAATCTCTTTACAGTTGACTCTTTTGGACCATTATTATGACCCCAAGTTGATCGCAATTTGCGAACTGCAGCCGCAAAACTTTTACCATTTTGGTAAAACAATTTCACAATGAGAATGCGTTGTTCATTCGTGTAGCGCTCCATTTTTATTAACCTCGTACCTTCTACTAGCAAACAATAACAATTGTTCAAATGTCAAACAATGACACTTCGGTGCCAAATTTAAATCTTCCGTTCTTGTTGGGACACCCTTTACTATTGAAACTCAATATTGAACCTGAGTATCTAGTACAGCAGTACTACACTAATCATTATACCACTAATATACCAAATTGTCACAATGTTGGCAACAACATGCAATAAAGGATCGTTTTCGAATTATATCACTACAAAAACTAAGGAAATGTGATGAGTTTCCGACTAAACCGAATTAGAAAATTATGAGATTCTATAGAAGCGACTCCATGCACACTTCTCTTATACTTACTAGCATTCGGTGTATTGTCATAGGGGTAACTGGCCACTAAGGCACCACCATGCAGACTACCACTCAACACAAATTGTATTTTTGAAATCCAATCTTTAACAGCATCCGTTTCTGGTTGTCCTCGTTTATTGTTCTGCTTGAAGTAATCGGGAAAATTGCGATTCAAATCGAAACCGCGGGCATTATATCTTGCAAAAAAAATGTAATATACAAATGATAATTGAAGCAGATATTTTCCAGCATCTTCTTTACCTTCCTTGGCCGCCATCACATGTGCCTTCCTTAGACACGGCAAAACCATCTGGATTCATGGAGGGCATTATGTGTATACGTGTGTTGTCAAGCAACCACTTCACATATTGATCCGTGTCATAACTGCTCACCAAATATTGGATCAAATGCAGCAGCAATTCACGGCCCACGGGTTCATTACCATGTATATTACCCACATACTTGACATCCGGCTTACCGATCATATGTTCATAGGGTGAGGAGGATACCACCAAAACCCAGAGATCTCTGCCCTGTATGGACTTACCAATTGAATACAAGGCAGTGAGATTGGGATAGCGGGCACTAGTAGCCCTACAGATGGTGTAATGAAAAGTTTAGATTATTTCTCCTTAATTCAAATATACATTTACCTTAGAAATCTTGTTAACTCTTCATGATTGTGGTAGACAAAGTCCAGATATTGTGAGTCGGGTATATAAGCTCTTGGTTCTGGCAGTGCCGCTTCTAACTCTATTGTGTTTGTTTGTGCAGGTATTTGGGTTTGAGCTGAGGACCTCCAGCAGCCGTATATTATAAGAAATGTTGTGATTGTCCATCGCCTTAACATCTTTGGTAGTGCTTATGGTTATGATTTCGAGTAGAAGTTTAGCGTCTCCTTAAAGGGTCCACGGAAATTAATGGTGAGCTAAAAATATACAAAAGAAAGGATATAAAAGCTTATAAGGACGCTGATATAGGTATATATAAATACAATAATATGTAAATATCTAACTACAACAAGAACAAATTCAAATTTAATGGTGTATAGTTTCCATTAAGATTCGTTGGGGATCGCTATGAGCCCGTAGTCCGTAGCTTTGAACGGATTGGGGTGAACCGTGAACTCTGCTTACTGCTTGTTCCAAGGGAACCAGAGACGAAGGACCGATTCTTGGCACATTCAAAATGCTCTGCAAGGTTTTTTAATTAACTGGTTCATTCTCTTGTTGCTTACTATATCTTGGTGAGCAAGCTAATAATTCGGAATTGGAACCCATTTTCAATGAGCCAAAAGCCCTTGCGTGTCAAGGCGATTGTACCTCAAGACGAGTCACCCTAAATACGGGCAACAGTTTATGTGAGATACCGGCCAATAAGTTTCGGAACTGAGGAAGAAAAACACACTTTTTTTTGTAAAACATATGTTCGTTTAGGTACAATCAATCCAACGCTCATCTAATATAAGATGTAGTTTAAAAATATCCATTATTTCTGCATGACATCGGAGACTTTATTTAGCTTAGTTTGCAATGATCCGATTTAGGTCAAATATGCACCGTCGTGTTCGATAAATTTTTGTCATTATTTGAAGATAATCCCATTATGCGTCTCTCGTAGAAACCCTTGTCGCTATTGGCCAAAAATCGCTCAGCCGATTTTCAGAAGTCTTTCTTGAGGCCAATTTTTTACCAGCAAAATCATTCGCCATAGATAGGAAAAAATGAGAAGCACTTGATTCTATGCCTGAACTTTAAAGTGGATGCATAAGAATCTCCCAACCAAGCTGCCGCAGCTTTTGCTTAGTCACTATTGATGTCTATGGCCTGACATCGTCCTAATGGAACACAATTTTACCCCTATTGAGGAAAGTTAGACGCTTCTGACCAACTGCTTCCTTCAGGCGCTCCAATTACAGGATAGTGTAATGTCCGAATAGAGAGTTTGACTGTATCAGACCACCTTATAGATAATTCATTGCCAATCCTATCAAGGGCACAGCAAGGGCACCGTTTACGCCAACTAATCGTAAACCGCTCCAATTATAGGATAGTGTAATGTCCGAATAGAGAGTTTGACTGTAGGAGACCACCTTATAGATAATTCCCTGCCAATCCTACCAAGGGCACAGCAAGGGCACCGTTTACGCCAACTAACCGTAATTCGATAACGCCTGTTTTTGTTTGATGTTATTGGAAGTTATCCACTTTTCGTCACCAGTCATCATCCGCTTCGGAAATGTGACGATTTTTTACGATTCAGCAGTGATTCGCAAATGAAAATCCGGCCCATGAGGTATATTTGTATTTAATCGTATGGTTCTCATACATCTAGCTTCTTTTTGTATTTAGCCTTGCTCAAGTAATCTCAATCGAAACAGTGCTTACATGAGGATCAGAATTTCTATTATTCTATCGAGATTTTCGACAATTGTCCATCCAGAGCTTGATAAATCTTTGACATCAAAATTATCGAAACGGAATCGACGAAATAAAAATTGCGCGTGATTAGTTGTCACATTATCTGGACCATTATTCACATTTTCTGCCGCCTGTCTTGTGTTTTCACCTTTATCGGAGGAAAACTGTAAAATATGGCGTATTTAAACAATACTGTCCAGCAATCACAAAACTGTTACACTTATACAACGCAAGGTACAGGCTATTAAAGCCAGCAATTAAATGATGAATTTATTTTTACTATGCCTTATATTTCGGAGTCTTTTTAAGTATATATATCTCTGTATGCCAGCAGCCTTAAAATACGCTTCAGCTTTCTCAATGACTTTCTAATTTGATTCAAGTCTTTTTCCCTTGGGCTTCCCTTTCAAAAACCCTGCTTTTATTGCACTTACACTGATCCGAAGAACGTTCCAAATTAGTAACACGTAGGCATTTTTGTTCCCCCTTTACCAAACGGGGTACCCATTTAAAAAATATTTTGCTCATGCTAAAATTTTCATGCAAAATAGTGAACATTGATATCTTTAGAATGACAGTTTCCTATTAAAAGAGAATAATTTTCATTATTTTTGCCATGGCTTTTAATATATCAACCTCTTTTGGATATAAAAATTCAGCATAATCGACACCTGTACAACCATGCTTAAAATCAGCAAACTGCAAACAAATTATTGATTTCGAAGAGGAAGAGCGGCCTTAACCTTTTCAAGCTAAGGTTTTTTTTGCCATAAAAGGCAGGTTATTGTCAGAGCTTATTGACCGATGGTTAAAGCTGAATTCCCCTGTCAGCAGCTACAAATATTTATCCTCGAATTAATCGACATCATGTAAATCATGGATTGCATTATCCGAAACTGGAGCTGGAACTATGTGTACAACGCAATCAACGTATTTTGATTCACTTGATCACGTCGATTTCGGTGTATAGCTTTCCGATACTCTCTCTTAATGACAATTTATACACTACTTTTAAAGAGAGTTTTTCTTTCGTACGTCCAAACACATGCAACCATATAACTGATTCATCTGCTCACGTCATAATCCAGTATTCAGCGCAAGACAGCAAGACAGATAGGACTGTATCGAGTAAAGCTGGATGAATACATCCACTACTCCAAGTTATATCCGCGGTCGTTCACGCAACTTTGTTCTCACTTACCACCGATAATGTGTATATTATCAGGTGACGGAGGAAACAAGTGGGTTTCGTTGAAGATGACACCAATCGTGTTTACTTTAACTTTCCTTATAGTGGCATCCAAAAATATCTGGAAGATTGTTGCACAATTGGTTGCAGACCTGTTTAAATTTTCGTTTAGTGAAAAATAGCTCACTCTGCCATGATTTCATACAACTTTTGCCGTATCGACCTGTCGAAGGCAATTTTATAGTCGACAAAAATGTGGTATATGGCGATATTTATTTTCCTCGCTCTTCTCCAGGATACATCGTAGAAGGAGTATCTTGTCTATCATAGATTTATCAGGAATAAAACCAAACTGATAAGCTCCAATTAGGTCAGACAGTATAGGCTTTAGTTTTTTATATGTCACACTCACACTTTAGAGGTTTTCATCAAGCTAAATCCCTAAGGATCTTAAAAAACTTACGGCAGCCATCAACCCTTAAAGCTTTGTTATTCTTAAGTCATGATATTGCATTTTTGTTGCGTTTTGTTCATTTTGATGGACAATCCATACCGTTGGCAATAATTGCTGTGATTTTTTCAGCTACGCTGCTATCCGGAATTAGCTACTTACAGGGTGGCGCAATAGAACGTGCATATTTAAAAAATAGATTAATAAATAAATACAAAAGGTATGGTTAAAATAAATCTAAGGCATTGTAGAGTAATAAATGGAGTTTATTTTTTAAAAATAACATCATCTAAATGGTGACCCTCTCTACGACGGCACTCTTCTAACCGCAAACGAAAATTATTGAAAACTTTCTTCAGTAATGCTGGTGTAATGGCTGCCATTTCACCAC
>JAHXMU010026316.1:1421661-1439178 GCA_019455685.1 Philornis downsi | reverse complement strand
TTCGAAACAACCGGCTCAACAGTGCCAATTACGGTTCGTGGTCGCCCAGTTTCTGCAAGATCAGCCGACATTGTAGAGCATGTTCGTGTTTCTGTTCAGCGAAATCCGCAACAGTCAACACGTAAGAGAAGTCAGTCTTTGGATGTCAAAATAACAACTTTACGACGAATTTTGAAACGTGATTTGCATTTGAAGGCTTATAAGATTCAGATAGTCCAAGAATTAAAACCCGATGATGCCAATAACCGACTTAACTTTGTCAATTTGATGCTAGAGCGGTTCCACAATTTCAACAACGTGATTTTTAGTGATGAGGCCAATTTTCACCTTAATGGCCATGTGAACAAGCAAAATTGTCGGTTCTGGTCCGAGACTAATCCCCGACGCTTGCATGAACGTCCACTTCACAGCCCCAAGCTTGTCGTGTAGGCTGGGATAACGTCAACCGTTATTATTGGACCATACTTTTTTGAGGACGAAAGAGGGCATGCGATGACGGTTAGAGCGAACAATTATTGCAACATGCTAGCAGACTTTTTGGTGCCAGCTTTGCAAGAACTTCAAGGCAATACCTCGAGGATGTGGTTTCAACAGGATGGGGCCACATGTCATACGGCTAGGGTATCCATAGAGTTGCTGATAAATGTTTTTCCTGGGAAACTCATTTCGAAAAGGGGGGATATTTAATGGCCCCCACGTAGCGCCGATCTCTCTCCATGCGATTATTTTCTATGGGGCTACCTCAAATCGGTAGTCTACGAGAATAATCCGACCAATTTAGAGCAGTTGAAGAGGAACATTATTCAGGAAAGTAACAAAATACCGAGAACAACTTTTCAACGAGTTTTCCAAAATTTGCGACTTCGGTTCCAAGAGTGTCAAGCAGCCGAGTCTAGCCATTTGGACAACATTATTTTTAAGTCTTAAAAATTCCCATGCTTCTACTTTTAAAAATACAAATATATTTTTTTTATGTTTCGTAGTTTTTTTTTAATTGAATATTTAAACCGCCAACATCCTTATGGCCCACCCTGATAATGCTTGGACCTTGTCATTACGTACCCAATGACATCTCCAGACCATAATACATACCACACAGCCACTTTTTTTGGATGCAATGGCTTTTCCATGATCACTTCTGGGTTTTTCGAGACCCATATGCGTCAGTTTTGCTTGTTGACGTAAACAAACTTCAATGAGCTGAAGAAATTTCTATTCGATTGAAAGCCCACGTTTGAATTATCACTTTTATAGTAAGTTTTAACTATTTTTATGCATTCTTCGGTTCGGTGTTAACCGATTCATATTCGAAAGTGGCAAACCTTTCACTAAATAAATAACACTTCATATGACAGGTATTTAACAGCTGAAAATCTTACCAGACTGACGGTTTTGAAGCCACTAAATGGACAAGCCATATATTCTGCTTGTAAGATTTTTTAAGATTTAAGTTTTTCATGTTGGCAGCTCTAGTTGGTAATGGCGTCCAAACGTTATCTGTCAAAGTGAAAACTGTACAGTATACTTCGACATTGATTATGGAAAGACTAACAAACGAGCAACAATTGCAAATCGTTGAAATTTATTATCAAAATTCGTGCTCTGTGACAAATGTGCATCGTTTGATACGACCATTTTATGGTCGTCATAATCGACCTGCTGAATCAACAATTCGTGCTGTTATCTCCAAATTTTGCACCAAATTTACTTTGTTGGACATAAAACCATCGACTCGCATGTGTGGAGTGCGTACCGAAGAAAAAATTGCAGCCGCAGCGACCAGTGCTAATGACGATCGTGAAATCCATTCGTCAATTCGTCGCCGTGCTCAGCGATTGGGCACGTGTTACTCAACCACAAGGTTGATTTGGGTTTGAGAGCCTACATAATTTAACTCACGCAAGAATTGAAGCCGAATGACCTACCACAACGTCTAATTTTTTGGTGAATGGGCCTTACAAAAGCTCAATGATAATCCGAAAAAACGACAATCTGGTATGGTTTATGGGCTGGTGGCATCATCGGTCCATTTTTCTTCAAAGACGACCGTGGAAGAAACGTTACCGTCAACGGCGAACAATATCGGGCCATGATACGCGAGTTTTTTAGCCCCAATTGGCTGAGTTGAACTTGGTTGACATGTGGTTTCATCAGGATGGTGCAACATGCCACACTGTTCGCAAAACAATGGATATGTTGAGGCATGAATTTGGTGAGCAGCTTATCTCTCGATTTGGCCCCCAAGATCTTGCGATTTAACGCCTCTTAATTATGTCAAGTCGTTAGTCTATGTGGACAAGACGAACACTATTGAAGTCTTACAGGATAACATAAAAAGTGACGAAAAATTGGACCTTTCGAATGGACATTTTGAGACGGAGCCGCGGACAACATTTGCATGAAATTATCTTTAAAAATTAAATGGTAAAGACCAATTTATCAATTGAAATAAAAAATTTAAATTAAAAAATCATCCTATAGATTACACAAAAATTTTCGATTTGGTGAATTTACATTTTTTTTTTTGTATTTTTTTGCAATATGAGAATTTGTGTCTCAATTTTTTCAACAAGAAATATATTTTTCTCGAAGTGGAAAAGTACAGTTTTTTGGAATTAATTTTTTGATACGCTATCGCAATCGATTGGCACCACGATGCACATCACATATACTCGTATTTGTGAAATAACATCCATTAAAATAAATAAACTGATATGGGAAAATCCATTCTCTGCTGAAATGCCCGACATGGTCACTTTCTTGATTTATTGGCCCTTAAAAATACGACATCACCAGATACTTGTACGCTGTGCTTACCCGCCGAAGTTATCAGAGCGAGCAAAAGTAACCAAGTCAATGCTGTCTTGTAGATTAGATTGGCTACCAACTTTCGCACCAAGATCGCCTATAAAAGACGAACTGTATGTTCTTTGCGCCAATAGTTTCATTTACAGCAATAGGGACTATGGGAAAATTGTCTATTATAGTCTGTCTAACCTTGGCCTTGACCGTGGCATGGGTCCAAGCTCAACCCTCGGGACGTGTTGTGGGCGGTACTGATGCCTATGAGGGCCAGTTTCCCCATCAGATCTCTTTGCGTCGCCAAGGTTCTCACATTTGTGGAGGTTCCATCATCAGCCATAATTACATTTTGACCGCTGCCCATTGTGTGGGTAGCGAAGATGAAAATGGTGTCTATCATGCGTAAGTTCGAATGCGTATTTTTAATGCGCCCTACGGAAAAACGTTTTCATAATTCGTCCTGCCTATTTTCTAGCTATGATGCCAGCTTATTCACCATCAGGGCCGGCTCAACTCATCGCTTGATGGGCGGCGTTGTCAAACAAGTTGCGGCCGTTACGGTCCACGAAAATTATGGGAACTTCATTAATGACATAGCTCTCTTGAAACTGGAATCACCCTTAGTGTACTCGGCTAATATTCAGCCCATTGCTTTGGCATCGGCTGAAGTTCCCGATGGCAGTGTGATCACTATTTCCGGCTGGGGACGTCTAAAGACCAATGGCGATAGTCCCTTGAAATTACAGTACAATACTTTGGAGGCCATCAGCAAAACGAAGTGCTTCACCTCGATTTTCATGTCCTCTGATGCGTTGATTTGTTTGGCCCATGAAGCGGGCAATGGCGCGTGTAACGGCGATTCCGGTGGTCCAGCTACTTACAACGGGGAATTAGTGGGTGTGGCTGGCTTCGTTGTTGGTGGCTGCGGCAGTAGCAAACCCGATGGTTATGCTAAAGTTTTTTATCATGTTGATTGGATAAAGAAACATTCGGATTTGTAAGATATAATGCGAGAAGAGAAGTGAAGGCACAGGTGTTTTAACTGCACCCATATATAGACTTAGAGCCTTGCCGACGGTAATTTATAGAAGGTTCCTGCTGCAAAATATTTTTACTATGAAAATTTGCTTTATAAATCTTTTATAAGTATTTCTGAATACAGAACCTTGGCGGAAATATAAACTATAAATAAAATGTGCGTCAATTGGTAAAACCGATTGTGAAAAACAAAGTTAAATTTTTGAATTTAAAAAAAAAAACAACAACAGAATCATCAAAATCTAAAATCATTAAAATGATCTAAATGTGATACTGAAACGGACAATTTTCAGTTCTATTTAATTAAATTAAATTAAGATAAAAAGAGAGAGCAACATTCTCAATTCTTTTGTTTACAGTCTTCGAGCCACGCGTGAAGCAATTCGTAATCGAATACCTTTCAAGAGTTTGTGTAAAATAGATGTAAACCAAAATGGTTATTTTATTACCGCCATTTCGATTTTGTCACGCACTGAAGTGTATTCGTTCTGTGAACGGGAACGCATAAATTATTGAACCCCGAAAATTACGGTCGAAAAGTCAGTATCCGTTTTGTATTCTACAATTAGAACAGCTGAAAAATGTTAGCATTTCATCGAATTTTGTGTTCGTTTACGTCTGTGAAAGGCTAAACTGATAAAAATCTGAAAACATAGCAAAATTATGAAAGACCTTTATATCTCAGAAGCGTAGCATCCAGTTTTGAAAAAGACTTCTCTAATATGAAGTGGCGTCTTTTATATGATGTTAAAAGTTGCCTTAAAATTGCCGACGGAAAAAACATTTAAAACACAAATATGTGAATAAATCAAAAGGGCCTACTTTTTGACTTCTTTGACATACTTTGGAGACTCACTCCAAATGATTGATGTCGTCATAGCATCAATAAAATAAAAAAATGGCTAAATAAAAACAAAAAACGCTAAACCAAAATGATCTAATTTTTTTGACGTGTTTTACGTTTAGAATTTTTTTGTAATTAGCGATTTTTTAGCGAAATATTTAAATCACTATAATTAAAATATTATCCTCGGTAGAAGACGTTATTGTTTTGGCGATTAGGCGCAAACGAAGCCATAGCTAATATTGGAAGAATGTTGGAATTCAGGATTTGTCCATATTCGAGTCGCCGAAATATAACGTTCTTCAAAACTATTCGAGCGCCATTTTTTCTGGTTAAAGTAAAGAAAAACGCTAAATTCAGAAAACGCTTAAATCTGAAATCGTGGAAATGGTAGAATTTTTTTACAGTTTTACATTTCGACTTTTTTTTTAATTTTGAGATTTTTTGGTGAAGTATTAAAATCACTGCATAACATAAGTCTCGATTCCCCGAAATATAACGTTCTTCAGAACTATTCAAGTGCTATTTTTTCTGGTTAAATTAAAGAAAAACGCTAAATTCAAAAAGCGCTTATATCTCAAATCGTGAAAATGACCGAACTTTTTTTACAGTTTTACGTTTCGATTTTTTTTTAATTTAAAGATTTTTGGTGAAATATTGAAATCACTGCATAACATAAGTCTCGATTCCCCGAAATATAACGTTCTTCAGAACTATTTGATTGCTATTTTTTCTGGTAAAATTAAAGAAAAACGCTGAATTCAAAAAGGGCTTAAATCTCTAATCTGGTAGTGTTTTATATTTAGATTTTTTTTTTAATTAGTGCTTTTTTGGTGAAATGTTGAAATTTAGGCATAGCATAAGCCCCAGTTGGCGATATATTGGAATTCCTATATTCTATATAACATAAATATTTATATATGTTCTATATAACATAACTTTCTTCAGAACTACTCGTTTTTGATTTTGCTGTTTTTTTTTTTTTTCATTGGTAACGCTTTTTATAATTTCGGATCCAAAAGTGTCATATACTTTTCTTTATTCTCAGTTTTTCATTTTACAAGATAATTGATGAATATAACACCATGCACATCCCAAATACAAAGGTCATGACCTCACCAGTCGACTGTTTTGTTTCTGTTCACCTGTGAAAATAAGTTTTTCTCTCAGCTGGCTGTCGATTAGATTCTAGAATGTAGTGATGGACCTATTTCTCGTCCTTCACCACGTACTGCATGATAAAATCCGTTTTATTGCATTGAAACTGCTTCAAACGGAGGTCCTCAATACTTTTTCACTTTCAGTTTTCAGTTATCGAAGAATAATTTTTTCGATGACTTCTGGGTTTTCATCATTGTTCTGACAGGAGAAATGTTCTTACCATAGACTTTATCTATCGCCTTTTGTTAGAACTTTAGCACTAACCGTTTCTTTCGATCTAACAGACGATTTGTCGCAATTCATTTCGTTTTCTCTCACAGCAAGCATTACAGATGGCTGCAGCGTTGCCATTTATGTATAGGTAGTATCTTTTTATTTTTCATCGTAACAGGGCCTGTCTAAATGCGAATTTTCATACCCGAGTACGGTTCAATTCATTTGCCATTGAATGCTAAATGTATTGTCTGTGAACATGAAGATTTGGGGGCGTTGTGTTGTACAGGGTGGCGCAATATAACGTGCATATTTAAAAAATAGATTAAGAAATAAATACAAAAGGTATGGTTAAAATAAATCTAAGGCATTGTAGAGTAATAAACGGAGTTTATTTTTGAAAAATAACATCATCTAAATGGTAACTCTCTCTACGACGGCACTCCTCTAACCGCAAACGAAAATTATTGAAAACTTTCTTCAGTAATACCGGTGTAATGGCTGCCATTTCACCACGGATATTCTCCTTGAGCTGAACGATGTTTCTTGGATTATTACTGTAGACTTTGTGTTTGAGGTATCCCCACAAAAAAAAGTTAAGAGGCGTCAAGTCTGGACTACGTGGGGGGCCATGGGATATCACCTCTTTTCGAAATCAGTCTGCCAGGGAACATCTGCTTCACCACCGCCATGGAGTCATTTGATGTGTGACAGGTAGCTCCATCTTGTTGGAACCAAGTTCTGGAATTCACTATTCTTGAACTTTTCTGGAGCCAAAAATCCGTCCAACATCTCAACATAGCGTTCCGTATTAACCGTGACGTTTTGGCCCCGCGCATTTTCGAAGAAAAAAGGACCAATTATTCCTCTGCCAGAGATTGCTGCCCATACTGTCACTTTAGGACTATGCAATGGTTTCTGGTGTTTGATTTTGGGATTTTCACTGTTCCAGTAACGACTATTTTGACGGTTTACGAACCCATTCATAAGGAAATGAGCCTCGTCAGAGAAAAGGATATTGTTAAAATTAGAAAATCGATTAAGCATTTCATTAGCAAATGCGAGCCTTGCTATGAAGTCAGACTCTTTCAATTCTTGTGTTAATTGCAGCTTATATGGATGCAGTTTAAGATCCAATGTTAAAATTCGTTGCAAACTTCGTCGCGATAATTGTAAGATAATTGTAAGACGATCTCTTGCGAGTCGACATTTGTGGATTTCCTCGTACTGACTCCATAACTCTCTCAACATTGTCTTCGATCCTAGATGTTCTTGGGCGACCATTTGCTTGTGGTTTAAATGTTGAACCGGTCTCTTCAAAACGCTTTACCCATATTTTAATTAAATTAGCGCTCGGAGCTTCACTAATTCGCCGTAGTCCATATTCAGCACAATATAGTCGCCTAGTAGCAATATATGAACGAGAATTCTCGTAAAATGCGCGACGCTTCCCGTCGAAGTGACATCGGTCGTCTCTAATAAAAAAATCGATGTTTTTTTTATGGACGGGAAACTTTAAACGATGCCTGCCCAAAAATTCCACGCCGTTTCGATCATTTGTGTTGGAGCTACTGTGTTCCAAGTGGCTTTACTTTTACTTTTGTTGTATACGATGACAAAGCGAGTTTCGTGTACTGATTAAACAATACTTTTTGATAAGAAAAAGACCGTCCAAACTCAGTAATCGCACACTTCTTTTCTAGCGGTTTGTTGGTCAGAGTATAATTGTGAGCAGGGGGAGATCATTACCCGTAAATCATCGATATTGGATTGGGATACAAATCGCACCACCGGTATGCTACTACGCAGACTTAGTTAACACAGCTATAACTTCTTATCTCAAAAGTTTCTCATATTTTTTCCTTGTCTCTTAATCGTGATTTATAAAAACCCATTTCCTTGCAAAAATTACAAGAAACTCAGATTAGATATTTCGATCGATTGACAATATATTATATTCTTCAACTGATAATCTTACGCGATGTGATAGAGAAACCTATAAATATGTGTGATTTCCGCTGCTCAATTAGTAGTTCAGCACAAAATGGGCAAATTGTCATTAGTCCTTTTCGTTTGTATTGCCGTGGCGGCATATTCGAAGGCCTCTCCAGTGGGCCGTGTGGTTGGCGGCATCGATGCTTACGAGGGACAATTCCCCCATCAAGTGTCATTGAGACGCAATGGTTCACACACATGTGGCGGTTCCATAATTTCACGCAATTTTGTGCTGACCGCAGCCCATTGTGTGGGCACTACGGATAGCTGGGGCAACTATTATGCGTACGTTTTTCGTTTGTGGTCTACAGAGTTTCAAGTTACCATACTTCTTTTTGTCTAATCCGTTTTAGCTATGATCCCAGTGTTTTCACCATTCGTGCTGGCAGTACTGACCGTTTTCAAGGTGGCATCGTAGTTAGGGTGGTAGAGGTTATTGTCCACGAGGACTACGGTAACTTTTTGAATGATGTTGCACTGTTGCGTGTTGAGGACCCCTTCATTTATTCCAACTATATCCAACCCATTCCATTGGCTAGTACTGAGGTGCCCGCTGGCGCCGATGTTATAATTTCAGGCTTTGGCCGCATCAAACACGGTGGCGATGCGCCTCAAAAACTCCAATGGAATACCCTAACTGCCATTTCACGTACTGAATGTAAAGAGAAAATCAAATGGGATTCTGATGCACTGATTTGTTTGGGTCATACGGTCGATAATGGCGCCTGTAATGGTGACTCTGGTGGCCCAGCTGTATACAATGGCGAAGTGGTGGGCATTGCCGGTTTCGTTTACGGTGGTTGTGGCACTTCAAATCCTGACGGTTATGCTAAAGTTTTCTATCACGTCGATTGGATTAAGAAACACAGTGATTTGTAATAAAGCTAAGGGCAAAAAAGTGGATATAAACTGAAGCACCCAGCCCTGAAAAAGTGGCTCAGAATTATTACTGAGTATTAGGGAAGTGCAGTAGGATATAGATGAATCTTAAATTGTTGTTCCAAACAAAATGTCAATTTAAGTAGAGCCTAATAAAGTAAGCAGTATAAAATTATTATAAAATAAGACCTTTTTGGCGACAAGCAAAAATTTTATTACTATTTTCCGTACGTTCTATCGATGTTTTCTGAAATTTTAGATTCACTGTCAGAAGTTCAGAGAATGGTCATCATCAGCCTATCATAAGGAACCAATATTATATAAAATTATGTAATATAATATGTAATTTTATTTGTTTTATTAATTAATTTTATGTAGTTATATAGGTATACATGTTTTTGTTTCTCTATTTCAATTCGAACTATTCAAATTTTGAGGCTAAAGTTTGAAGAGAAACTGAATGTAAACATTAATTTTGGGATTTCAAATTTATGCTTTTGTCATTCCGATATCGATGATTCATTGGTTTTAGCACTATAGCAACATGAGAACTTATTTAGATGGCTTTTAGAACTGAAATTTATATTTATTATGACTTGCGCGTAAAAAAAAATTTCAAGCGTTTTATTTTTCTGTTTCTTCTCAAATTCGCCACAACAAGAATTGACAGTGTCTCAGAAACCTGCTGGTCCGTCCAAAGGAGTTTTGGTCGCCTTTTCTGTATCGCCCACTAATTTCATTGTTGAAAGCGTTTATGAAAACTTGTAGAAGAGATAAATTCAAGCTTCCCCACTCATTTGTTTAAGAGCTAAATGAAAATATATTTGATTTTCAGTAAAATTCATTCCTGGCCTAATCAAATCAAAATAATTAAAAAAAATAATATCCCACGTATATGATATGGGAGAGCTTTGCACACATTTAATGAGCTTACACGCATTCTATTTGTTGAACGTAGTTAATCTTTCCCATGAATTGAATTGAAAAATTAAATGAATTTTATAAAACAAATTTATGAATTCAATTGAATTTTTAGAAAAAAAAATTGAATTGCATTTAATTAAATTGTATTATATCAAATTACACTGAATTCAGTTGAATTACATTGAATTACTTGTATTAAACAATTTGTAAATATTGTAAATTGTCAAAATTAACTGTTTATTTGCTTGTGTAAAGGCCCCTTCAAACAACCATGTAACTATAAAAATCCCTATTCTGTTACGCCCACATGGCAACTCAGCGGGGCATGAAGGTCTCCTGGTTGAAATCAGTGAGATACTTGTTCTTCTTTTTCCGCCAGCCGCCAACCGGACCACTTCGCTAGCCGCCCTCAACATACATATCGTTGTCTTTTCTTCTCCTCCAGTACGAAACCCCATCGTAAGTATACACATCCCGCAAAGTTCTTCCACAAAACCTCCAATTTCTCTCGAGGAACCTAATTTCCAAATTAAATCTTCAGACCAAATCTGACAGATTTACAACCTAGCATTTGTATTTTACACTATTTTTAGATCCACTCATGGGAATCTACAGTTTAATCACGACTCCGAACAAAAGTTTAAAAAAGTTTACTACAGTTTTTTATAACTCGACTCATCGAAGTATTTGTCAGACACATCGAAGCAAAAGAGAGAAAAGAAAGATTTAATGGTTGTAACAGGTCTCGAACCCACCGTAATATACATGATAATCGAGTGTTCTAACCATCGTGCCAGGGGGGCCATAACACAAGCAAATCATCTATGCTAAATATAATTAAACCTCAATAAAAAAATACGGCTTGTTGAACCTATAAGACCAAGCTTGACGGGTCAATTCAAACACACAACTAAATTGTAAGTATCGAACGTAATCAAATTCTAATGAAAACTGTGGCTTTTTTAAACCTATCGTCAGTTTTGATATAGGTCCTATACAAATATAATTGCCATAAAATATCAAAGTATAGGCCGACATTACGCATTTTCATTAAAGTCTGTACGCCATTAAAACAAAGTACAAAATGTGAACAGTACAAAATCAAAACTATATTTTCGAGAAGCGATTGCTCTTGGCTTGGATGACCGATGTGTTCGTGGGCCGATATTCAAACATCACCCATTTGTCTATTATATATACTAATAGACACGACAACGTTTTTGGAATTAGGTTGTAATTGCATCCTGTACTGAGTTTAACACAATATTTGTGCATTCAGACAGAAAGAAAGACGGTCATCGTTAAATCGTATCAAAAAGTCGTTTTTAGTCGATTGATACGAATTTTGTTATATCTATCACTAATATAAGTAAGTCGCTATATTATATCGGGTTGTCAATTTTTCGGTTTTAAAAATAAAGTTAAATAAAACACACATAAAGCTACGATTTCGATGACACTTTTATTATAATGCTAGGACCTTGCATTATGTATGAAATACAATGTCACTTAAATGGCCGTCTCTGGAGTGGTTGCAACTGTGGATCCTTTTGCGGTAGTTTTCGACCACTTTTAGTCACATTTCGGGCGATATCTCAGCGATAATAATCAATAGATACTGAAAGGGACAGTTTTGGTTCCAGTTCCATATAGCATTTTAACTTTTAAATTACTTTTTTTCACTATCTCAGAAAAAAAACCTGATTGATCGTTCGATTAGATGGAGACTAGAATTTGATATTCTGAGAAAATAGAAAATAAGTTCATCTGCACTTCTTTCCCAATTCGTCACAACAAGTCAAACGGCGTCAAATCGCATGACCTTGGTGGCCAATTGACGTCGCCCAAGCGTGAAATAACGCTTTTTGGAAACTTTTCATACAGTAAAACCAAAATCGGTCGTGTTGTGAGCCTCGTGGCACCGCCTTGTTGAAAGCGCATATCGTCCATTGTGGGCCAAAAAAGTCGGTTATCATAGGGCCATAGCACTCTGAACTGAAATTCGGATTATCTGCCACACAGGCCTAATCACATCTGTATCGCTTCCAGTCTCTTCAAATTTCTTTATAGTCTTGCTAATCCTTTGCACTGTAGGTCGATTATGGCGATCATAATCACTCCGTAGTGCGCGAATATTTTTACGGTACAAATAAGTAATTTGACGCATATTCTACTAATATAGAAAAAAATATGTCCGAAAAGTGGGCGGTGTCACACCTCTTTTAAAAAATTCGATCCAACGGCCAAAGCAACTGGCTGATCGTTATAAAAATGTAATAGTAAATTACTATCAATCAGGAAATTGTCATTTGCTATATTATGCTGAACTAAAGAAAGGGGGAGTGACATCGCTACACAACTGAACGTTGTAAACGGTCATATCTCATAAACCATTAGAGGTATGAATATGTGCTGTTGATATGTATGCTACAGACACAGAAAGCAACAAGGTCTAGTAAAAAATGCGCGTTACCACATTCCTTTTTAAAATATCTGTATAACTCTCAAGCCGGTTGTCGTAAAAATTTACGGTTACATCATCAATCACAACATTGTCCTATACTATGTTAGATTTTCGTTATAAGAAAAGTTTTCATTTTTTAGTAGTTTAAACCAAAACAAAAAATTGCGTTAAAAAATTCTGTCACAACTTGGTTCTATTAAGATTTTAGTAAATGTCCACTATGCTCATAGGATAAAAAAATTGGCCTAAATCATCTTAAAAGTATAAGCTTTGTTCACATACACAAGATACAAAGTTCTATATTGGTATTTAAAGCGACTCATTTGAAAAGGTATGTAAAATGGGTTAAAATATTTCCACATTTTTGATAAATACAGGGCAGCATACGAACCGTGCTGCTGTCAACTGCCAATAGAGGCCCTTAATGAAGGATGTTGAAGGAGTTTTTTCAATTAGCAGCCAAAGACGTCCGACGGCAGTCCCAAAACTAGCCGACTTGATGTATAGATGGTGCCAGTAGTTTGAAAAAAAAATATTTTGGTGAAAAGTGGCAACTTTATGGAGCATATGTTTTAAGTTGTTTTGTGTTTTTATTTGAACCACCAAAAGTAAGTAAACGATCCCAGTGATTTTGTAAACATAAAAAAAAAAAATTTTGTCATCGTTATGTAATACAATATTGTCTTTTAAAAGGTCTCAGTCCAACTAATAATAAAGCTGAGCTAGGTTGTACTCTGGGTGAGTCTGCTTTTTCGTCTACAACAGTAAAATATTGGGTAGCAAAATTTAAACGAGGCTGTACGAGCTGCCAAGATGAACACCATAGTGGTCAACCAATTGAGATGTCCACGCTAGAAACGGTTAAGAAAACCCACAAAATGTTATTAGATGATCGTCAGATGAAGATGCGAGAGTTAGCTGAAATGATAGTCATTTCAAAAAATGCTATACATCGTATATTGACCGAAGATTTAAAGATGAGAAAGCTGTGCACGAGATGAGTGCCGCGATTACTTTCAATAGAGCAAAAACAGCGTCATAAAGCTGTTTCAGTAGAGTGTTTGGCGATGTTTCACCGCAAAAGAGCCAAATTTGCGACGATTTATAAACATGGATGAGACATGGGTCCACCACTTCCCACCTGAGACAAAAACACAGTCACAGCAGTGGACTGAAATGGGAGAATCGTGTCCGAAAAAGGCGAAGACGGTTCCATCTGCAGGCAAGGGCATGGCGTCTTTTTTTTAGAATGACAAGCATTTCAAAAAGTGCTATACATTGTATATTGACCGAAGATTTGAAGATCAGAAAGCTGTGCGCAAGATGAGTGCCGCGATTACTTTCAATAGAGCAAAAACAACGTCGTGAAGCTGTTTCAGTAGAGTGTTTGGCGATGTTTCACCGCAACAAAGCCGTATTTTTACGTCGATTTATAACCATGGATAAGACATGGGTTTACACTTCCCACCTGATATAGAGAAACAGTCAAAGCAGTGGACTGGAATGGTTCCTTCTACAGGCGAGGGCATGGCGTCTGCTTTCTGGGATGCACATGGAATCATTTTATTGATTATCGTTAGAAAGAAGAAAATCATCAACAGCGAATATTATGCTAATTTATTGCAGCGTTAAGGTGATGAAATTATGATAAAAGGACGCATTGATCAAGACAATGTTATAATCCACACACATCCACTATTGTGATGGTCAAAATAAATGAATTAAAGGTCAAATTGCGCATCTTATTCACCAGATTTGGCTCCCTCGGACTATTTTCTATTTTCAAACATGAAAAAAAATGGTTCGGTCGTAAAAGATTTGCCAGGAATGAAAAGGTGGAATCTGCGGTTAATGGCTATTTTAAGGAGTTTAACAGTTCGTAATATAAACAGAGTATAGAAGCTATTGAATATCGCTGAAAAAACTGTATCGAGCTAAAACGAGATTATGTAGAAAAATAAAAAACAATTTTCCCAACCTTTTGTGTGTTCTTTGGTAGGTCTGCCAGTTTTAGGACCGCCCTTTTACGCCCAGCATTTGGTTTCAACAAGATGGCGCAACTCCACTCATAGCCAGATCGGTTATGGCGGAGCTCTAACAAAAATTCTCAGACAAATAAATATCCAGAAACTCTACTTTCCACTGGCCGCCAAAGTCACCTGACCTGACAGCACCGGACTTTTTTTTACAGAGTTATGACAAGCAAGAGGTGTACAAAACGAAACCAATAAATTTGACTGAAATGAAGCAGTCCATGAAGGCAATAATTGAGGCCATTCCGCAATGAATAATTTTCAAATCAAGTGTCGCATATGCCTGAATCAGCATGGAGGTCATTTACGGTCTATCATCTTCAAAACCAAATAATTATATAAAATGAAATTGAATTTTCTGTGCAATAAAAAAAAAGTAAATGAAATACTTTGATTAAAAAAAATTATTTGAATTTCTTATTGTATTATAATTGGTGAGCCAGCCTCTATAAGGTTAACCTCATATCTTATATGCCCTGTATAAGAAATGGTAACTGTTTTTTTTTCAAATCCTCAATTTTCGTATTACTTGAAAATTCATCATCCTAGTTAGAAGACATCATCGTAATCGGAATGTATAAAGGGTGTCCCAACAAGAACGCAAGATTTAAATTTGGCGCCATTCGAAGTGTCATTGTTTGACATTTGAAAAATTTTTATTGTTTGCTAGTAGAAGGTACGAGGTTAGTAAAAATGGAGCGCTACACGAATGAACAACGCATTCTCATTGTGAAATTGTTTTACCAAAATGGTGAAAGTTTTGCGGCTACAGTTCGCAAATTGCGATCAATTTGGGGTCACAATAATGCTCCAAAAGAGTCAACTGTAAAGAGATTAATGCATAAATTTGACAAAACTGGGTCTGTTAGTGATGTAAAGACAACAACGCGCCTTCGACCAGGTCGATGGACCGAAAATTTTGTAGCTGTATGTGATGATGTCGCTCAAACTCCATCCACCTCAATTCGACACCGAGCTCAGCAAATTGGTGTCTCCAAATCCACTATGCAGCGAATTTTGACGAAACATTTGCATCTTTATGCTTACAAAGTTCAATTGACTCAGGAACTAAAGCCAGCTGACCATGGACAGCGGAGGGAGTTCGTTAATTGGGTATTGGAGAGACTACATGAAAATGCTGATTTTGCCGATAAAATCATCTGCAGTGACGAGGCCCATTTCCATCTTGATGGCTTCGTCAATAGGCAGAATTATCGCATTTGGGGTGAGGAAAATCCTCGAGTGACTCACGAGAAGCAAATGCCTCAACGTGTCACTGTCACATGTCATACAGCCAGGGAAACAATTCAATCTTGCGTTCTTGTCGGTTGAGCCCAAATTTTGAATTGAATTTTGAACCACCTAACGAACCAAATTTAATATATATGCGATTAATTCTTCTATTTTTGCTTAGTCGTTATATAAGGACGGAACACTGTGGGATACTTTATAGGCTTTACAGGCATATAGTCGTTAGCGCGATATCGTTTGACAGACATAAAATCTATTACTTCGCCCTTTTGTGTTATAGTCCATATAAATTTGTGTCCACAAACGTTCATACAATGCTTTCTTTATAATGCGTCACTGAATGCAACTTCAACTGTAATCGGAATTCTTAATCTTCCAAACGCAATTTTGTTGCCTTATTCCGCCTAGTAGTGAAGATATAATTACAATATAATTACTGTTTACTGCTGTAGTTTTACAGATAATTTTACAACTAATGACTTACTTTATATAATTTATAAATACAAATTAGAGTATATAAATGGTGTCATTATACTCTGAAGCGCCAGTTTAAATTGAATTTCCTTTGGCTTAACTCAAAATGATATTCAATATAGTTTTAGAACATCTACTTGGTATTCTTTGTGTTATCTTGGTGGTCCAGGCACAGAATCTTAATGTAACCCAAGAAGATGAAAATGATGGGGATTTTGTGCCCATAACTCAACAGCCATTGATACATTATCCGCAACCGCGTATTGTAGGTGGCAGTAATGCCCGTGAGGGCCAGTTTCCTTATCAGGTGTCGTTGCGTGTGGGAGGAAGCCACATCTGTGGTGGATCGATAATATCACCAAACTATGTGGTAACAGCAGCCCATTGTATTACCTCAGGCAGAAGTATGTGAGTTTTGCCCGAATTTATATTTCTTAACATATTTAAATTATCATTATATATACGTTTTTCCCTCCTCCAAAGTACTCCAGCTTCCCTCTTAAGTGTAAGAGTGGGCAGTGTTCTGGTCAACACAAATGGTCAAGTAGTTGGAGTGTCTTCGGTGATTAGACATCCCTCGTATCGTAACTTTGCTAATGATATAGCCCTATTGAAATTATCCAGTTCTCTACAATTCAATGACAGAGTCAAAGCAGTCGCCTTAGCCTCTCAGCAACCGCCATCGGGGGCAGGCGTGGTCACCTCTGGTTGGGGCCGTTTAAGCACTGGAGGCTCATCTCCTAATATTCTACAATTCGACACTTTAACAGCTCTCACCCTCGCCCAGTGTCGTCGACGATTGGGTCTAGTGCCGGTGTCTGTCCTATGTCTGGCCCACACATCTGGCAATGGAGTTTGCAACGGTGATTCAGGTGGTCCGGCAGTATATCAGGGTAAATTGGTGGGGGTCACCAATTTTGTAGTGGGCGGCTGTGGCACCAACAGACCGGATGGATATGCTAGTGTGCCCTACCAATACAATTGGCTTAAAAGTAATTCAGATGCATAAATTCGTGAAACGTGTTTAATTTAAAGCATGAGAAATGTTAAAATTTCGACAAATTGAAAATGAATATAAATAATAAATTCAAAACTTAAGATTCGGAAGGCAAGTCAAGTAGTTTTAATTTAAATACTTGGAAAAAGACTTCAGTTATCATAGCAAATTTTCCTTTACATCTTTAATGGAATGAAAAACGTAGCTGTAATTTAAGTTCTGAAAGGAGAAAAAAATCAGACGGAGCCACATCAGGATAATACGGCGTTTGTTCGATAATTTTCGTTGAGTTGTTGGCCAGATGATGGCTTTGTGAGCTGAAGCGTTATTGTGGTACAAAATCTATAAGCTTTCCTGTCATAAATCTGGTCTTTTACGCCAAACTGACTCTCTTAAACGCCGCATAACGTCCAGATAACAATCATTATTTACGTTCTGTCTT